>RJWH01005691.1:0-70373 GCA_004363575.1 Solenodon paradoxus | reverse complement strand
GGTGATGGTGGTGGTGATGGTGGTGATGGTGATGATGGTGATGGTGGTGATGGGGATGATGATAGGGATGATGATTGTGGTGATGACAATGATGATTTTGATGACACTGTATTGACAAGGGCATTCTAGAGAGCTAGAGCCAATTTGGGGCTTCAAAATTAATGAGAACTGGCCTCAATCTATCCCTGACTTTACCTCCCTGCACAGTCTTAGAAAAGCTACCCACTATGTCTGTAAATGGAAATAGCACTCACCTAATTCCAGTTCCTAAACAGAAATACCAGACAGGTTAGGATACAGGAGAGAAGCCAGGTCTAGCTCCAGAAAGGCATGTCTGCATCACGCACTGGTAGAGGCATCTCCTTACCATGCTTTGGAAGGTGTATTTCAGCTTCCTAAAGTAATTTCCTTAGAAGGGAGAACCTTGATACATTGTACTCAAGTTCAAAGTGACCTCTGACATATCCCTGGCTCTAGTCACGTTTTGCTCCTCCCCTGATAAAGGTCTCCTGGCAGGTGCAGGCCCTGGGCAGAGCACCTCCCTGGGCTCACCTGTGGGCCAGCGACCCGGGAGTCCCCATCCTCATCACAACCACGGAGAACACGGCGTAGGGGTGGTCCGCTGGTAAAGAGCCCAGAACGGTGCTTTGCCTGACCCCCACACACACACCTGGGGTCCACTCTCCGCACACCTCACTGTGGGTACTGGCATCACGGAGCAGCTCAGGGGCAAGGAACCTCCGATGCTAACTGTCTGGCAGGGGTTGGAGCCCACATGAGCCTCAGGCCCCTTCTGGCACTGGGCGCCCAGTGCTGTCCCCGAGGACAGGGCCCCCTCCCTAAACTTTCCCTGCAAGGACATGTAGGCCCCCTGGGGCACCCGGTGACCTTCAGGCCACAGTGCCCTCCACGTGGGAAACTCATGGCAGCCAAGCCCAGAACCACAGGTCAACAAGGTTGGCTGACTCAGGAGTTCTCGGGGGCCCGCTCAGTACTCGAGAAACTTGACAACCTCGTCCGGATCTAACTCGGAGCCTGAGAAGTACAGCAGAGAAGGAACTTCGTGAGCACGCTCATCACTAGGCTCAGCTTGCAGGGGCTTTCCTCCAGCGAGCTTTCCAGCCTAACTCTGGAGCCTGAACGCTGCTGGCGCACGCTCCAGCCATCTTCTGGTTTACAATGCCGGGGGGAAGACATACTCATATTTACGGAGTAATACCACAGGGCTGTGAGTTTGAAACACACTTAACTACAACAGCCTAGGAACAGGCTCTTAAGAAAAGGAGACTTAGTGGTCTCAGAGCTTTTCAAAACGGGGGCTGGAAATCAAGTCACTGTGTCACCTCAGTGCCAGAGAACGAGGAAGAGAGAGGCCAGGCCGCGGGCAGACATCATCCAGCACAGCCGCGGGCACAGGTGGGCACAGGTGGCCACCTCAGACCCCAGGGTCTCCTCGGCATGTCTGGTACCCGCTCACCACACAACCAGCCTCCGTGGGTGCTGCCAGGTCCTGGGGCCCTGCGCCCACAGCCCCGGGGGAGGACCGGCCTGGGGAAGGGCTGAGTCACGTCGCCCATGTAAAAGTCCCAAGACCTCGTAAGAAAGGCCGTTGTCTCATATCCCAAGTCCACCTAAACCCCACACTGCAAGTCAACCCGGGGCTCTTGATAACTGAAGGCTCTCTACTTTCATTGTTTTCCAGAATCTTCTGAAAATTCTCTCTCACCTAACACTACCACAGAAAATCAGAACCCCCTCGGATGAGACGTACTCGCACACGCCTGTCAGGCAGATCCAGTTTGTCCAGTCATGGGGGTCGCTGCCCACTACCTCGTCCTGAGCGCCCCGTCCCGGCCTGACCAGACTGCACACAATGCCATGCCCGCCCGTCACCAGGCAGACGCCGTGGCCACCTCAGGTCTCCACAGGGCAACGCGCCCTCGCCCTCTAAGAGACGCTCCTGACACGCTCCCTCTCTCACTCGTGTGACCATGAGGACGACCTCAAACACTCAGTGAGCACACAAGCAGGAAGCAGGTGAAGTAAAATAAGCCCTCTATACGCCAGTCTGGGGACAATCAGCAGTTTGGGCAGCTCAGTAATGGGCCCATTAGTGACGAGGAAAGACCCAGCTGGTACTGCAAGGCACCGCCTCGCCCAGAGCCCGGGGCGGGATGAGTGACAGCCTCCTCCTTCAACCTAACAGACCTGGGCCCCTGGCGTCCCCTGGAAGTCGCAGCTCACAGCTCAGGTGGAAGTGGGGAGAGAGCACAGAAGGGCTGATGGGAAGGAAAGCACCGGGCCCACAGCTCCAGCCTGCCACCCGCGACCTCCTTCGAGACCTGCAGCGCCCCCCAGGCAGGGGAGACCCTCCTGCTGGGTGAGAGGGCGCCCTCCGTGCCCCGTGGGGCTCAGAGGGGGACCCGCCACCGAGGAGGCCTGCAGCCCTCACCCGAGAAGCAGGCCGATGTGCGGTGGCGCGGGAGCGTGCAGGGTCCGGCCAGGGAGGGCTCCGTGGCCCGTTCAGGGCTCAGTGCCTACACGGCCACACCTCAGCGGTGCCACTGGCTACCACGACACGCCCAGGTCTCAGGGGAGCGCACCCCCGG
Source organism: Solenodon paradoxus (assembly GCA_004363575.1). Lineage (NCBI taxonomy): Eukaryota > Metazoa > Chordata > Mammalia > Eulipotyphla > Solenodontidae > Solenodon > Solenodon paradoxus. The sequence goes on along the minus strand of RJWH01005691.1, from coordinate 67,764 downwards.
TTGTGAGCAGATCGAGTGCTGTCACCTTGAAGGTACAGCGGCTGGGCTTGCGGGTCACAGACCACGCTACTGACAGCAGCCCCTCTGGACGCCTCCCTGGTCGCTCAGGGAACAGAGGCTCTTCAGTGGATGCGCACTCCCTCAAGTCCCAGCAATTCACCAACTTGGAAATCACACGGCACGCACGTCACTTGTAAAGACAACCCCGGCAGGCCTGAGCCACGCCCCCGTCAGCGTAGAACTAAGGCCGCTGCTGGAGCAGGGCAGCACCGCGCACAGGAAACTGCTCTTCCCAGGCAGGGCCCTGCCCGCACTGGATTGACAGCGCTCGCGCCGATTTACTGCCAGCAGAGCAGGCGGGCACGGCCGCCCACAGCACTTACCTGCCCGTCCTGTCCAACGTGGTGTATCTGCAGATTGCCCTGCAAGGCAGATGAAGATGAGAAATCAGGGACAGAAGCGACTTCAAAGCCTTTAAACAGACACACACCCACAAGCCACTGAGTGACCCAAGAAACCAGCAGCACGAACTCAGCAAATTTGCAACCCAGAGTTTTCACAGAACCCAGAAACCAAACACGGAAGACGGCTTTGCAGGTGCTGCTTCTCTGTGTAGGAACAAAGCAAAGCAACTCAACAAACCACTGCGGCAGGCCCCGCCCACGGACCCGTTGACCCACGTAAACGTCCGAATCTGTCGTCACGCCCTCACCCCGCTGCCCACCCCCACAGAGGGTGCGGGGAGCCGCGGCCAGAGGGGCTCACCTCACTGTCCTGGGTGATCTGCACCTGCTCCCCCTGTGGTACCTGTGCGATGTGGAGGTGGCCCTGCGGGATCCGCAGCGAGAAAAGACATAAGGAGCATCAGAAGAAGACCATGGCCAGAGAAAGAGGGGAAGCCCAGGTGGCCTGCTCTGGCTCTCTGCTCCCCGTCCCGTGGGGGGTGAGCCCCGAGTGAGCCCTGAGTGAGCTGCAGTGCCTACCGCACGGGTGGCCGCAGGGCCCAGAGAGGCACGGGGCCCGGCAGCTCTGTGTCGCCAACAAGGGTGACTGAGCACAGACAGAAGAGAAGGAACGAGTTCTCTAGAACATCAGAGAGAAGCTGTGTCTGGTTAATCTCACTGTCAACGCGAGGGACCAGACACTGCGGGGGCCACCAGGGCGTGGCCTCGGGGCCTGGGTGCTGGAGGCTAACAGAGCCAGACTGAGGACGGGGAGCCCCGGGCCCACCACACACTTAGAGTAACAGAGCGGCCGGCACGAGGGCGCTTCCAGAAGTCAAAGCACCAGGGAAGCGCATTTGCAGACATAGGCGGGCGCGTGACCCCATGAGCGTAAAGTTGCTCAAGGAGGTGCGCACTGCTGTCACGCTTAAATGTGACCGTAGTCACCGCGTCGCAAGCAGACGACGGGGGCTCCTGTGGGGCTGTGGCTGTGCCTGGTAAACGCTGCACCGAAGCTCTGCTCTGGCCTCTTCTCCCGTGGAGGCGGCCTGCCTGAGGGAGCCCATCGGAGGCAGTGTCTTCTCGCGGAGCACGGCGCCCGAGCCGAGACGCACCCGTCATCTACCTGGCAGCCTCCAGGAGGACGCACAGGGGCCCCAGGTCCCACCCAGAGCTGACAATGGGCTAAGGACAATGGTCACTCAAGGAAAGCAGCGCTTGGCCCGCCCCGCCCCGCCCCGCCCCGCCCGGACAAGGAGGGCACGTACTACTTGCACCTGGCCGTCCTCGCCGATCTGGTGGATCTGCACCTGCTGCGCGTTGGCCAGGGCGTAGTGCAGGGCCTGCTGCGGGGGCTGCTGCAGTTCCGGGGCGGGAGGCGGCGTGCCCATCAGGGTCTCTGCGGGAAAGACAGGTCCTCAGCACCCAGCTGTGCCCGCCGCCGCACAGCGCCCCGGCCCGCCCAACCTGGGATCCCCCCAGACAGAAACCTCTGCCCCAGCCTGGAGCAGCTCGCAGCAGGAGCAGCTCGGGAGGTCAGCAGTCACGCGTCACTTAGCGGCAGGGATGCTCTGAAAACCGCGTCGCCTGGTGGCTGTCACTCTGTGACGTCAGCGTGAAGCCACCACCCAGACACAGCCCATCGACGGGCAGGCACTGCCGAAGCACTGGCGGTGGGACGGAGGCGTCCACAGGGCGCCCAGCTTTCCGGCCTGCAAGTGGGGTACGCTGTACTGAGAGCCGGTGCCTACTCAGAGCCGCTCCTCAGCGCCCCAGTTAAGTGAGCGCGATTCCTCATGAACGGAGCTGATAGGAAACTTAGCTTCAGGCTACTACTAAGTAATATTTGTCCGTGGTAATTAGAGGGTAAAAGCTCTCTACCTGTTCATTCAAATTTTACTTTCTATGTTTAACCAAAACGCGGTGTCTGTCACGTGTGTGTTACAGTGTTTTCACTGACATCACAGCCAGAAGCATCTTCGCAAGCACAAGGGCTCAGAAAACAAGTTTCAACATATTTAAATACTTCTGTTGTAGAAAATTATGATGGGCTGAGCACTAAGAAGATTTTAAACACAGAAACACACTGCACGAGGAAGCGGTTCTTTGAGAAGTGGGTGCGAGCAGAGATGCAAGCCGAAGAGGAAAGGCGTCTCATTAAAGACAAACGTCACGTGGACTTGTAATGGGTTAACGGCGGCCACACCACCTGACGTGGCCACGAAGCCACTGACCACGTTTAGAAACGACAGCACAATGATAAAAAGCTAAGAGGACGTGTGACTAAACATTTCAAGCCTACTCCACTCGCAGTAGGAAGTACTGCCTCTAACTAAACAGATCCCCAGCCATTTCTGCTCCAATGTTAATAAAAATCAACTAATTTTACTGGCTCCCACAAGTTCAAAACAAAACCAAAAAGACCAAGCGTCCCCCAGTTCTAAAACCATGGAGGGGCAACTCGGGGTGCAGAGTCCACAGCTTCAGAACCCAAAGTGTCAGCAGCGGGACAACTCACGCACGTGGGTGAGCCCTGGAATCATACAACGCAAAAATCCATCTCCATTCAGGCATTGCGGTTTTTACAGCTATCAAGCCGAGTGAAGAAAAGCATTGTGTCGTGTGTGCTAGGGCTCACGAGTCACCCAGGAGCGGGGGCGACCGAGCCGAAGAGCCCCCTGGCCAGATGGCTGCGCAGAGAGCAGGGAAGGCTCTGGGCTCCCACCGGCCCCGCAGGTCGCCAGGCACTGGCACAAAGGCCCTGCCCCTCCCCTGGCCTGGAGCACTCACAGACCTGCAGTCCATGACGGGTGTCAGGGACTGGTCCTGAGACTCGAAAGCACTGGGTCCTAAGCGCATCCACCGGAGGTCTTCAACCCACCAGGGAGACCTGTGGGGAAGCGCTGAGTTGCATTTTAAAACGACACAGCCCTTAAATGCAGCCGCACATCCAAATTCACAGTGTGACCAGAGAGCAGAATTCAATACAATGCTCTAACATGGCAACCTTTTAAAATCTCCTGAAACTAGTGTTGTGTGGTCTGTGGTCGAATCGGCAGCACTCGGTCACTGTAAACAGAGAGGCCTGGGCTCTGGCCTCATTGATTCCAGTTACTGGGAGTCCTGTTGTCTGCTGAGAACACAGAAGTGGACAGACAGCCCCACCTGCAAGGACTCCCGATTGCAACGAACAGAAGCCTGGCTAGTGACATTGCCCTGGATTACTACTGTCTCCAGGGCGGCCGTCAGTGCCAGTCTGTGCCGAGGTGGGTCTGGCAGATGCCCAGAGCCTGGCACCGAGTCCTTCCAGCTCCGTGGGTGGCGACCGAGCTGGCAGCACCAGAGGCTGCTGGAGCAGACGGCATGGAGAGCATGGAGACCGATCACCCAGCTTTTGCAGAAAGATTTATCGGCTCCACTGCTCTCACAGCTCAGACTCCTTCAGCTCCAGCACGTCGGGGGCCTCGGATCTGGGAGGAGCAGCTCTGAACACTACTTGCCACCTGGCCTGCGCTCATCTGCTCCCTCCTGACACCACCCATGGACACCACCCCTGGATGGCAGCAGAGGACCAGGGAAGGGGCCGCTGGGCACTGGGGCAGGAACTGTGCTGCAGGACTGGTCATTCCAGAGCCTCCAAACCAGGGGGCGGCTTCCCAACAGCGCTCCTGAGACTCGTAGGCCTTCCGGGGGACACAGGAGAGGGCACGCTCCCGGGGAAGCTCTCCACCAGAAGCCAGCACAGATCTCCGCAGAGCCCGCCCCAGCCCTGCCCAGCGTGGCCGCTCCCACCCGCACCCCAGTCCAGGTCTCAGGGAGAGCTGTGGGCACAGGGGCTGCAAACGGGGACGTTCATACAGTAGCTGGGGTTCACTGAGCTCAGCGTCTCAGGGTGAAAGGCAATACAGGAGTCCTTTCTGTCATTTCTAGTAGCCATTATCCTGGGGAAAAACAAGCTCTCAGCAAAGTCCAAGGAGGGTCTGCAAGCCTAACTGAGTCCCCAGCTCAAGACAAGGCAAGATACACTCAAGTCATGACCCCAACCCCGCACCTGCAGCCCTGGTGCCAACACCCAGTTGTGACTTGCTATCACGAACCCGCTCCTGCTGCTCAGAAGGCCCGCACGCTGTGGGGTGAGCCACGAGAGCCGCTGCTGTGCCCACCCCGCCCTCGCACTGTGCCCGCCCAGCTCGCCCCCCGCCCTCGCATGCTCAGCCCAGAGCTCAGGCCCTGCACCTGCCCAGGATGATGCAAGGACGCCGGCCGGGGACACACGTACCTGAGTTGCTATAGGACGACGAGGACGGTGTCCTCCGTGAGAAGCTCTTGACCGCCAAGCTCTGGCCTCGCTGCTTCCGCCGCCAGGCTGTGCGGCACTTGGAGTCGATGCTCTGCTTGATGCGGTACCAGTCGGACTCGGTGATCCCAAACTTGTAGAAGAGGTGACCTGCAGGGGAAGCCCCGGACAAGAGCACGTTGACAGGGAGCCTGCCGCAGCCACGCTGGGTGGCGCAGTCCTTGTTCTCTGCATTCACTCGACTTTCAAAGAGCCAGCCGGCCAGGTCACCGAGCCAAGCGGGTGCCCTCCACAGCCCACTGCTGCCGAGTCAACGAACTGACTGCCGAGGACACGTCACCAGAACTGCTCGCCCCTCAGGACCCTCGCTCGCCGGCCTTCACCCCTCCCCACGCCCGGATGTTTGCTGCGTGGCTCCTGTGCCGCGCAGCAGGGCTGGGCTGTGCTCATTGCCACACCGAGCCCAGGCTCTCAGGTCCACGGTGGACGCGCAGACCTGCGGTGACACTCTTGCAGCCCGGGAGGTGCTCAGTCGCTGCTACCTGAGCCGCGGTTACGCTGGCAAGAGGCACAGAGCACCTGCAGGGCCATGCTTGCTTCCCACGACGTGGCAGCACAGGCCAGACCACTCCTGACTCGACCAAGAGGACGCTGGGGACCAGTGCAGCCCCACTGTCTCCCTGAGCCAAGCCACCTCTTCTCTGTGCTCAATCAACAGACAGCAGGCCGTGACTGGGGACTGCAGGAAATGCTGTGCAGCGGGCCTTTCTGCTACCTGGCTCCTGACCCACACTGCCTGGCAGGGACAGTGGATGAGGTGCAGCGTTCACAGCAAAAACCAGTGAAAGCTGCCTGCGCTGACTAGCACTGATGGGGCCACCCACTGGGGGAGATCCTGGCCATTCTCCAACCCGTCCCATCAGCACCGGGCACACCCGGACAAGGAGTCCGCAGGCTGCACTGGACATGCAGGGCTGGCTCCTCCGTGCGCGTCTCCACGTCCAGGAAAACAGAGGGCACCAGACTTCTGGGAGCCGAGGACAGGAGCTGGGCCCAGGGGCAGGGCTCCTGGCGTCAGAGGGCCATGACCTGTGGTGCAGTTTACAGTACTTTCGCATCCTCAGGATGAGACCAACTCAGTGGCTTGTTGGTGTCCAGCTCATCTCTAAAGGACCACAGGATTGCAGCTCGATCACACTTACTGGGACCGCAACCGGTGGGCATGGATTAGGTATTGGAGTGGCCCCACAGAGCCCTGGGATAATTACCAGCCTTCGAGAGAAGAGACCCAATTGCTGGCTGCGGTCACGGGCCCCAAGGCTGACCTGACCACAGCGATGGGCCCCACTGCGGACCTGACCACAGAAACGGGGCCCCACAGCCGACCTGACCACGGTCACGGGCCCCACGGCCAGCAGCAGCTGCATGGCGACAGAACAGCTCCCTACTGGCTGCAGTGACAGGAGACAGACCCTCTCGCTGGGTCTGTGTGTCGGGGGAGAAGCACCACAAACCATCTCCTGTTCGCACACCTTCAGGCTCCAAGGAGAGAACTCCCAACTGTCTCTACGGTTAGTGAGAAAGTACGAAAGGTTTGCACCTGTCAGTAGCAGAAAAGAATCCAAATAACACGCAAGTATATAAATACTGAACCAAGTGAAAGTGTTAACGTTTAAATTCGACTGTGCAAAAACCAACGTGCCAGTTCAAAACCTGGCTCGCGTCCTATGGAGAAAAAGTCAGTCACACATACCCATCGTCAAATTCTCTTAAGACCCCACGCTCCGGGCCCTCCAGCCGTGACGTGAAGACCACACTGGGGTCGCCTCCCTGCTGGCGGTGTGGGAAGGGACGTCGGGACACCAGCGCACCGGCGACGGCCTGGAGGAGCCTGGGGCGGTGGCCTCTGACCCCACCCGCAGCCTCAAGCTGTCACGCTCTGGTTGTTCAAAAGGCCCCCTTTTCTGATGGCACTGGGCCACCTCTAAACCAGCAGCGCCGGTAGGACCCTGTGAGGAGTGACGACATGGTGACCCAAACCGATCTGGCATTCCACACATCTCAAGTGTCCTCCCTCTCATATCACTTGAGGCCCACATGAAACCCTCATGGAACAGGGACGTTGTCGTCCTCGCTTCCCTGCCACGTCAGAGCGTCAGGACTGAGGACCAGCCCTCCTCTCCGGCCTCCTGTGCCCAGCCAAGGAGCGGCAACGGCGGACACCCCAGCACCTCATTCTGCCCCACGCCGTCCCTGCTCCCGAGAGGCCATCGCCCTGGTGACCTGCGCAGGAGACGCGGGGCGCCTTCCAGCAGTTCTGGGCTCCGCCCGGCACTCGGGGTCCCAGGGAGGGCTGGGACCGCCTCCTCTGAAGGTGAGGGCCTGGCTCTTTCAGCGAGAGCTGCTCCCCAGGCAGGGCCCTCAGCACCCCGGGGCCCGCCCTGTGTCCTGGCGAGCTGCGTCGCCACCCCAAGCGCAAGAGTCACGTCAGCGCTTCCCGTGACACCTTCCCGACACAGGTAGCAGCGGCCCTGTGGCGCCTGCGGGATGGGCCGGGCGCCAAAGCCTGCCTCCGGGCCGAGCGTGCCTGCTCGTGGCACCGTGCTCGCTCGTCAGCCGCCGCGGGACGCACAGCACGCCACTGCTCCAGTAGCGCAGGGCCAGGGGACAGTGCAGACAGCTGAGTGCCAGCCCCCGTCTCTTCCCCACAGGGGTGCCGAGGGACAGAAGCCCTCACCGGGCGCGTAGGCCCTGCGTGTGGCAGTGCCAGCCGCTGCTGGGGCGCTCAGGGGCCCCATGCCCCAGCCGGCGCTCTCTCCGGCCCTCTTCACAGACCTGGACCGCGCTGGCCGTGCAGCGAGCCAGCTCGGGTCTGGCCCACTGCACTTGGTGGCCACTCGCGGCCGTACAGGGAGGCCTATGGCCCCTGGAGGAAAGCAATGTGGGCCTTCTTGCCCCGCTCCTCAGGGAGTGTCCCCAAGTGTCCAGTTACAGCAACTCGCTGGTCCTGCCTGCAGCACAAGGCACAGGGCGAGTGACCCGGCCCCCAGCATGAAGGAGCTGGGACATCTGGGCGCAGGTGGCTCTTAAGGGCTGGATGACGACATTCCCTCTCTGGGAACCCTCGTCCTCTCGAGAGAGGTGGCTCGTGGAACACGGTCTGCTTGCTTGAAAACACTGGAGTTTTCCCCAGAAAAAGAAAGGGAGTGAGAAATTTCTGCTGACAAATGGAAAAGAAATTTGAATCATAATCTCGTACAGTCTGCTGGACGGGCTGGCGGTGGGAGTCGCCGGCGTCCGGGACAGCCAGCAGGGAGGGGCGGGCGGTGTCCGCACGCTCGCCACGCCAGCTCGGCTCACACTTGGAGCCATCCGTCCACTGTTGCTTTGTTTTGAGAATACTCAGCAGTCTGTTCTCAGCAGGGCCCCAGGGAGAGAGGAACACAGCGCTCGAGCATTTCACATTCTGAAGGCTGGGCTCAGACCCTGCACTGCCAGCCGGAGGCCCGCTATGTGCCTGTGGGTCGGTGCTCCTGTCCTCCCAGCCTGCACGCAGCCGCGTCCACGCCCCTGCCAATCCCCCTGCAGCCTGAGCCCTGCCTTGGCCCCTCCCCGCCCGGGTGGCACCCAGCACCCACGCTTCCTTGTCCCTCCTCTCCAGATGTCCTCGTGCCATGGCCTGCAACTTCTGGCCTGCTCCAAGGCCAGTCTCCACCGGCAGGCCAGGCCCTAGGGGCCTACCATCCAGGGCCACCGACCCCACACAGCCCAGGCTGCTTGCAGGATCCGGCCCTGCGAGCACCGCCGTCCCCTCCTCCTCTGACACCTGGGCAGCCTGACTCCTATGGCGGCCAGCACAGGGCTGACGCATCTATGCCACTGGGCGGACTTTAGTCCACGGCCCACAGCATGGCGGGCATGGGCTACACGGGAGGTGCACAGCTGCCAGGCCCAGGTGCCCACGGCACGGGCCCTCCAGCATGCTGCCAGGCAGGCATGCACGGGACACTGCAGGGACAGTCATGCCATCATGTGCGCTTTGGGGGCTGTGCTCCCTGCTGCCTGGTGACAGCAAACCCCCAGGCAGAGCTCTGTTCCCACTGAAGGCGAAGTCACAGGGCCACGCCCAATAAGAGCTGTGGCTTCACCTCCAGGGCTCAGACAGGAGTGGCACCAAGTCGTCTCACCTGGTGGAGGCCAGGACGACGACCGGTTGAGGGGAACCGACGAAGAGCCCCTGCCACTCCGTGCTGTCCAGGTCACCACCACAGACAACACAGGGCGCACGGGCCGTGTGGCCACCAACGGAGGGTCGTGCACCTCTCGGCTCCGCCGGCTCGGTCGGCCTGGCTAGAGTGGGGGGTGGGGGCACCCCACCCATCCGGAGGCCCGGGGAGGACAGGCAGCCCCGAAGTGCGGTGGCAGCCCTGCTCTGCCCCTGCCCCGCCGGTCCCGAGCGCCAGGGCTGCCGAGGCCGGGCCACAGGACTGCAGGCATGTCCTTCCCGCCGCACGGCGGCAGCAGCACCGCTCACGGCAATGCTCGCTCCAGAAAGCCCCCTTTCCTCTGGGACCAGTCCCGGCTCCCGTTCCCCCCCGCCCCGGCCCATCCTCCAAGCGGGAGCCGGCAGCGCACTCACAGCGGATGCCGTAGATGGTGAGGGGGTCCAGCTGCTTCTTGCCGTGCCGGCCCTGGCCCGACAGGTTGGAGACGGCCTGCACCTCGCGGTGGAAGAGATAGTCGAGCAGCGTCAGCGCCATCTTCTCGGCCGTGCGGCAGTTGGTGCTGATGTGCAGCATGTCGGAGGGGACGATGGCGCAGCGCACCCGCATCTCGGGGTTGTTTTCGTCTCCCAGCCAGGTGCCATTCGGGTAGTCCTCTGGAAGAAGACAGCCGTGAGCCGGTCCCTGCGACGGCCGTCTGGGGCCAGAGCGAGGGCCAGAGCGTGAGGCCATCTCTGCTGCCACTTCAGCAAGACGGGCGGACACAGAGCGGCCGCCTTCTGCCCCTGCAGTGCAGGCAGGGCCCGCCAGCCCGGTGAGCACGTCGAAGCCAAGTGAGCGGCTGTGCCCTGCGCAGGGGGTGCTGCGGCCGCTGCCCTGCCCGCCCGCCTGGACGCTCTCTCCCTCCGGGACGCTGCCCGGACCCGCATGGGCCAGGTCTGCCAGGGGACATCAAACAAGGCCTGGCCTCACACTCTGGGTCCCCTCCCAAGCCCAGCGGGGCAGGCGCTTCACAAGACGGACAAGCTGTGCCGCCAGCCCTGCCCCACACCTGGTGGGCATCCCCAGTGCAGCTGGGAGTGCGGAGTCGCTCTGGATGTGGCAGCGCAGGACCGCAAGCTCAGCCCTGTCTGTCTCTACAAGGGACCAGGTGCTGCGAGCAGAGGGCTTTGACCAGTGGTGGTGCAGGGTAAGGGAGAAGAAAGGACGCCTGTCCCAAGGGAGTGGCTCAGGGTCCGCCGTGACACCTCGCTGGCTCCTGGCCACCCCACTCTGTGTGAGCCCCCCGGGTTGCCTGAGAATGGCCACATGTATCAGCGGGGCCTGGTGATTGTCCAGCAAACACCAGCCTGAGAAGCCACAACGTTTGACAGAAGGAAAGTCCATTGATGGTCACAGACCAAGGGGACTCTTGACTCCGCCTGGAAACTCAGCAGCTTCCCATACGCCGTCGGCCCTGAGCGTGGAAGCAAGCCAAGGCGGGACGTGTCGGGTCGGGCAACAGGAGGTGGGACGTCCCTGGTACTGGGTCACTGGGCTGTGTAACAGCAGGGCTACCAGCTGCACTGCGGAACGTCCAGACACGGACATTCCTGCCTCCATGAAAGATGCAGTCCCTCGAGTGCAGCCCGCCAGCTGTGCTCTCCGCAAGGCCTGCTGCTGCGGCAAATGAAGCTGCTGGCCGTCCTGGCTGGAACACCCTGGCCTTGTCCCGACAGCTCTCAAGCCCAGTTCCTGGGTCACGGGATTTCCACAAACATCGGGCGAGGCCGTGATGCTGGCTGAGGAATACGAGGCAGCTGGGTGGGCAGGGCCCTGGCTGTAGCCAAGGACAGAACACAAATCTCAAAGCTGACGGAGTTCGGAATAAGAGAGGCGCGAGAAGCCTCAGGTCCAGCGCAGAGGCAGAACTGGTGTGGTAGCCGGGAGGATGTACCGGTCACCGCACGAGCTGAGCCTCATCGGAGGGCAAGGGGACTCTGGTCCAAAATGTACAAGTGGGTGGGTGCTGAGAGGGTCGCAGCTGAGACGTCAAAACACCTGCGAGATAAGGCAGACCTGGCGTCTGCGTGATGTAACTCTACTCAGTCACAAACAGGGAAATCGGCCTGTTCGGCCTGAGCCAGAGCCAAACACGGCCGGTGTGGCCGGAGCGGAGACGGCAGGGCAGACAGGAGGAGACTGAGTGGGAGAGTCTGAGATGTGGACAGTGGTGGGGAGGGCAGGTGATGGGATGCACTGCCATCGAGGCACCTGGTGGTCGTGGGCTCTCATGCTCACGCCAGGCCCCAGCACGGACACTGGTCACCTGTGGGTACGTGCAGGTGGTGTCTAGTGGGCCCACGCCTAGGACCACAGTAAATGGGGGTACAGCCCCAGCCTCACTGCCACACGCCCAGGGCCCCTCATCCGGAGGGCAGACAGGGGGCAGGAGCTCTGTGTGGGCTTCAATGCCAGAGAGCGCTGAGACTGAGTGAAGTGGCCCGCAGGACAGCCCTTCCTCTGGCCAGAAGGGACAGGACCGTCTCAGCGGGACAGAGCCCAGTGGCGGCTGGAACTAGCTGCCTGTGCTCTGCGGTGCCCAGGAGGGGCTGCCTCCCTACACTCACCCTGGGGCCTCGCTGGGCCCAGGCCACTCCGTATCCAGAGTACACAGATGCGGGACACAGGTAAGAAGGCAGGGTTCTCGGATCAGTACAACGGGAGGAAGGAAAACACTGGTTCCATTCACCAAACACAGCATAGGAGTTCACGCCAAGAGATAAGACCAGCCTCCTTTCCTCCTGAGACTGGGCCAGCAGGACTCGCGCCGGGGAGCTGCCTGCCCACTGCTTCAGGGCCCGGCTGCTGAGGCCGCGACGGGGGCTGCTTCCTGCTGAGAGCCCCCCAAGGGCATCAGCACCCCTATGGTCCTGGGAAGGTGACCAGAATATTCTTCAGGATGAAAGAGGCCATTTTAATGCTCACAGCAGTAACTATTCCAGGGATACTGCTGGCCTGAAAAAGTAAATTAGCCTGAAAATGAACTTTCTTATTTTCTCCACCTTATCACTCAGAAAACAATGCTTCTGTATCTCTGGTAACAGAAAATCATCCAGGAGCTCCCTTTCGATGGTCTCACTCCTGGAGCAGAAGGCTGTTTGCCCCCTGCAGGCCCCCCACTTCGCCCTGCGGCAGCTGTGGGCACCTTTCCAGTGAGGAGGTCCGGCGAGGGTCACTGCCTCGAGACCGGGTCACCACAGTGGTGGGGGACCAGGGCCCCAGATCAGCGGGGTGTCCCAGGACTTGGGGACAGGCCAGCAGAACTCAGCGCCAACCTGTGAAGGAGCCCCTGCCTGGACCACGGTCCCACCAGTGACACGTCATTGTGTCTCCATGGAGACACGCGGGACACCTGGCCACAAAAATGCTGGGGAAACTGCAGAGACGTGCCTCTGGCAACTCGGGAGAGGGTCTTATTTCTTTCACTCCAATAGCATGTTCCGGGTTGGCACATGACACGATGGAGATTCTAGTGCTCTGTTTAAAACTCCAAATTGGATTATAAAAAGAAATAACCCTGCTCTCTCCTCGACTTGAAACAGTTGATGAAGCGGAGCGGTGCTTCTGAAAGGCTCCTTCAGGGATAGCCCAGGCTTTCCCACAGCAGGACATCCGGCCAGACTGCAGCCCAGGCGTCACTGCAGTGAACAGGGGGCAGCTCCAGGCGACAGCACCACCCGCCTCACAAGCCTCAAGTCCAAATGACACACAGACCCTGTCCTGCGCTTCCTTCCCCACTGCTGACGCACAGACGCAGACATGCGCCCCGGCCCCAACGAGCCAGTCGCCCGCCACCCCGGGCCTCGCTTGGACACCCGTCCCGGTAAGCGGGTTGGCGGGGGCAGACAGGACAGTCTGCGGAGAGTGGACTCGCCATGTCCCTGCAGCAGGTGGCCACACGGAGACTGAGGACAGCGGCCTGGCTGCCTACACCTGTGTGGAGAGACCCTTGTCGAGGCAAAGGTAGAGGTGGACAGGCTGGAAGGCATGTGCCAGGTACAGTCTCCTCCAACTGAGCTAGCGGGCCCGCTGGTAACTTTCTGAAGGCGCCGAGACCGGCTGCCGTGCCGGGCTTCGCTGGCCATTTCTGAGTCCATGTGGGCAGGGCCCCCAGAGGACCAGGGACAGGCTGGAAGGCGAGCACTCACGGCCCACAGCGAGCATGGGCAGCAGGCTCCTCAAGCCAGCTCGGCCACCACAGCCGAGGCCAGAGAACAGTCACGGTCATGAGCTGCCATCAGGTTGGATTTTCCATCCATACCAAACACTCGTTTTCATCTGGCTTTTGTAAGGGCCTGCCCAAACCGTACGCATTTCAAAAGCAACACACCGCCTAAATTGGAAGAAATGCTTCCAAATATGAATGGTAATGCAGAATAAAGCTGCAGGGAATTCACAGCGGTCAGAGTCCGGAACTTTCCACGGCATTACTTGAGACACGCAGGGGCTCCCACGGTGCCGGAGCCAGCATGGACCCGGCTTCCATGGCAGCCACGCGCCTCCCCCAGCGGCTCGGTGGAGAGCAGGTCCTGCCACGCCGCCGAGGTGTCCGCCTGGAGAGACACCCGGGCAGGGGCTGCGGGGCCGCGGGGGCTGCGGGGTTCTAGGACACTGCCGGTTCAGTGGAAGTAAAGCTGCATCTGTCACAACATGTTACCTGGCCACTGGCTGCTCTTTAGGTCAGAGGCAGATTCTCCAAAGAGCCGCTGTCAGTGTGTGTCCACCACCAGGGCTCAACGAGGGCAGGGGCGCAGGGCCCTCCTGGGCTGCGGGGTGGCCGCTCACTACGAGGACGGCTGTCACAGCCACATGGCCTCCCTGCAGGCACGCTTCTTCCAAAAGCGGCGACTTCCCTCAGGAGACGGGACTTGAGAGCAGGGGAGATGATGCAGGGGGCCCGCACACAGGGCAGGCGACCGAGCTTTCCACTTAGGACTGTGCCTTCGCCCACTTCCTCTCCGGCTGCCCTCTGGCCGAGTGGGATGCTTTCATGGACAACCCGGCAAGAGGTTTCACCAGGAAGCTTCCTGGAAAGGAGACCTCTCTGGCCACCCGAGCTGCGCAGGGGCCGGGAGGCGCCGGTGACAGCCTTCCTCTGCGTGTCCAAGGGGGCCGGGCTGCAGCCCCAACGACTGCACGACCTTACAAACACATCTCCTCGAAAGCAGGTCCCACCAGAACCCTGCTGTGACCGTGCCCCTCTCTGCAGCGTTCCTGGAAAATCAGCGCGCCCTCAGGTCCGGGTGGGAGGCGCCGCCCCTGCGCCCAACACTCACGCGTGTTTCAACATGATGTGACGTTTTTCAGCCGCAGACAGATTGATACTTGGAGTTCTACAACTGGCAGTTCCAGAGGTCCAGGGACCCACGGACAGGACGCAGAGAAAAGGCAGCAGACACAAGGCCTCAGGCGCTGGAGTCAGCCTCCTCCGCGCGCCAAGCAGGCCAGACACCATGTGACCACACGCAGCACCTCTTCCTGAGCGAGCACCTGACCGCTCACACCAGGTGACTGTGAGCAGCATCCAGGCACCTGCCGTGCGGCACACAGGAGCAGAGAGAGTGGAATGGCCTGCAGAGGTCACCCAAGTGCATGTCACACACGGCCATCTGGAACTGATGTCACCCCGGCCTCTGATGAATGGCTGTCCGGCAGGCCCATGACTTGTCTTGGTTAACTTGGTTCTCTTTGGGTCACTAAGCTGTCTTTACTCCCACTCCTCGTAGCAGCCAATTTACGATCAGTAACAAAAAACACAACGCTATCACACAATTTATGCTAAAAACATTTAAGAAAATAAACCACGTGGATCAATTCTTAAGAGTCTCGTCAGCCGTGTTCTGCGCACGCTGGTTTGCTGCCACCTCATTCCGTAGCAGAGCCCTCGCCATCCGGCGAAGGTGCTTCTGGGAATGATGATCCCACCTGACGCACACATGTATGCACACACACTAATGCACACGCGCCCGACACCTCATTTTACTGACGGGGCTTTGCACATTCACGAGGCCGGTTTCCGACGGCAGCTCAGGTACAACGGAGGTACACCCTTCCCCATTCAAAGCACGTGTCCAGCACCGTACATGTCCGGTCGGTCACAGTGCGCAAGCGGGGGACGCCAGCCTGCCCGAGAAGCTGCTGGCCCCGCCTAGTGCGCAGACCCTGCTAGGCCCACAGTGACTGCCCACAGTGGCTGACTTGACTGATGGGCTCGCCTGCTCCCCTTCTCGGCTGCCCACACACACCGGCACTAACGCAGACGGGCTGAGGTCAGAGCGGGCCGGTCAAGAGAGGCGGGAGGAGGGCCGGGCAGTCAGTGCAGTGCCAGCCGCTCTCCACAAGGAGGCTGGGGCTGCTCCCAAGGACGCGTGACAGATGCCATGAAAAGTACGAGGAGAAAGGAGCCGGCACCTCGCAGGGCACCGCATCCTCCACAAACTGCGGTGCGGCGGGGACCCCTCGGCCCACAGCACCCTCAAACTGCGGCTGGATGGTCCCCCGACAGCCCCAGGGAGACAGGCTGAGCGCAAGACGCAGCTCCCGGGGAACAGGAAAACCGAATGGCCCTGAAGGACGACCTCCTCTTCAAAGCAGAACTCTGCATTAGAAAAATGCTGCACATCCGCCCCGTGCAAACCACCTGCGCTGTGCCTCAGCCGTGCGTGACGGACACTGGCTTCACAGCCTGCAGACTTGGTTCAAAGCCTTTGCTGAAGAAGCAGGTTTTACATGAAACGTTTCCTCTCGTGTTTAAGTACATTAGACTTAGACACAAAGAAAATCCATTTTTCTCACAGCTATCCATGCTGATCAGCTCTCAATGTGACTCCTTTTGTGAGATCGTTTGTGTCAGTCTGTGGTGGCCGCAACTGAACTGAAATGAATTTCACATGAATCATATGCTTTCAGAAGAAAGCCTGATTTCAGGACAACCCCAGACCCTCCAAATTATCTGGTGATGCGCTCCTTAGCGGACAGAGCTCCGGGCACACCCAGGCCAGGTCTCAGGTGGGCAGCCAGACCTGCAAGGGTCCCCACCCACAACCTCAACGGACAAAGCATGGCCTACACCAGCGGCAAGGGCGGGCTGAGCTCTTCATCGCTGTCGCCAGGCCTCATCCACAGCGTCCTTCTGGTATCGCACGTGGAGGCAGCCGGCGGCCCGACCCTGCAGTGCCGCGCCCCAGCATCCACTCGAGACAAAGGTAGCGCACCCACCCAGGGCTGCACACCCGCACCCTAACGCTCAGACTGGCGAGAACCCGGTCCCCACATGGACGGGGCAGACAGCACGCATGGTGTCGTCAGCCTTGCAAGAGGAAGTGGCATGGACGCACCCCCCACGGGGACATGAGAGTCCTGGACAGGGAGGGGCCGCGGCAGGTCCACCGCGGCCAGAGAGGAGGGCGTGGGGGCCGGCAGGGGGGTGGCAGCGCGGGAGCGACGACCACGGGGTTTCGTCTGGGGCAATGAAAATATTCTGGAATCAGTGTAGACAGCTGCACAGCCTTGCGACTGTATAAAACCCTGGAACGAATGCTGCAAAGGGGCCAGTTTTCGAGTGTGTGAATAAGATATCAAATTTTTAAAAAGAATGTTGCCCCGATTTTCTGTCCCCGCCGCTTCACCAGCACAATCCTAGCGACTTAAGTGAGGATGAGCACTTTCACTGTTCCGGATATGGTGACGAGACTTTCTAACAGGACAATCTCTGTTCACTGAAGAATCTGTATCGTGTCGTCAGGAAAAATAACAACTGACGTGGATGGAGAAAAACCTCAACAGTTCCCACCAGTGAGCAACCCCAAGGCTTGGACCTGGCGCCACTGCCCGGGAGCGCCCTTCTCCCCGGGCGGGCGGCCTGTGCAGCAAGCTCGACTGCGGCCACCGAAGGCGGCGCCCAGAGGCACAACCCCTTTGTAGGACACACCAGCCGGCAGGGTGACCAGGGGCCGGAGGACGGCGGAGCTCAGACCCTGGCAGGAGAGGACGGAGACGCATCTCGTCAGCAGCCGAGGACAAGGGAGCAGGCGCACTTGAAGGCGAACAGCCGACAGACTCCTGGATGTCTGCTGGAACCGCGGCAGTCCCGGCCCCGGCATCTGTGGCCATCGGAGGCTGGGACAGCGTCTCGGGCCACCAGCAATGCCAGGGTAGTGAGAGGGACGCCCGTCCGTCACTGGGAAGCACTTGGGACTGGGTGGAGCGAGACTGACAGCACCGGTGACTATCAAGGAGGAGCGGCTTCCTCTGTGGGAAGACGCTTCCGAGCCCGATCCCGAGCTGGGCGGCCCGCAGTTGCGCCTCTCGCTCCCCAGCGTCACGGACCATGTCTCAGAGCAGCAAGGACCCACGGGGGAAGGTTCTGCAAACGGGGCAGGCAAGACTGGCGCACCTTCTGAGTTGAGGGTGATGAGCGTGACGTTGTTCCCGATGCTCTGGCTTCCCGACTGCCCGCAGTTGGACACGGAGTCGCTGGCCTCGGACCCGCTCTCCCCGTCCTCGTTGTGGCTGTCCTCCTGGCCCGGCACCTTCACCACGATGGTGTTCTGCCGCCGCCCAGGAACCGCGCTGAGCGGGAGACAGAAACAGCAGCCTCGGTCAGTGCCTGCCCGCGGAGCCCGTCCCTCCCTCACGGAGCCAGTGGCCGGCGCCGGGCCGGGCGCGTCTGCCGCGCTCTCCTCACTGACGCTGACAGCCACTCAGGAGCGGGGGCTGTGCAAGTGAAGGAGCAGGAGTCAGGAGCCCTGACAACATTTACATCCGAGAAACAAGCCACAGCTCACTGGGACTCGGGCCTAGACACTGCCCCCGGCCGCAGGGGCGGCCCTGCAAAGTGCCGACACTGAGTGACACACTTCTAAGGCTCTGTCAAAGCAAAGACACCAGTCGGAGAAGTGTGCCCAGAGACCCCGTCTGCCAACAACTCCGACTCTGAAGGCGGGGGCCGCTCTCAGCTGCCGCAGAGAACAGACGAGGGTGCAAGCTGTCCCGCAGCAGCGGGGTCTCCCCGGGGGGCCGGAACGGAGCGCTGAGACCTTGCTGCCAGGCAGCGGACGCGCCAGCTGCAGAGCGCTCAGACCCCCGCAGTTACTGGAGACCTGCATCCTGCTCTTCAGGATGTGCACTCGACACGCACCCGGGACAGGGGCCGTGTCCCCTCGCGGACGGGAAGCCACGCTGCCCAGACCTGGCGGCACAGCTGACCTCACTCCTCACCACTCTGGGCCTGACCGCCGACCTACGAGGCAGGCCTGCCCTGCTTCTCCGCACCAGACCGCCTCAGCCCGACCATCAGCCCACCCGCCCTCGGCAAGAACTGGGTTCGAGACCTAAAAGAAGGGCACGTCTCCACACGGGACTCTGAAGACAGGTGGGGACAGCGCCCGTGGGGTCCCATGTCTGACCGAGCTCACGCTCCAGGGGTCTTGAAAGGCACGTGTGAGGAAAGCACCCCCAGAGTCTGGCTCGGCAGGCCTCGGGGGCGTTGACCTGTCCGCGGTGGGGTCGGAGGGTGTGAGGAGGCAGTTGGGGGGTGGGGGGTAGAGAGGCCCACACCTGTGACACTGGAATGCAAAGCAGCTCTTAGGACACAGGCCCCATAGGCTGCATCCCCAGGGCCGCAAGTCTCTGTCCAGTCGCGCCATGAGGCTTGGCAGACCCTCCCCTGCCCCAGCGTGGTGAACGGGAGGGAGGGCAGGTGGGCCGGCTCCACCTGGAGATAAGTGTCCTGTGTGTCTCAGGCTCGCGAGCGCACGAGGGGGCTCATCCTGGGGCAGGGGCAGGGGCAGGGGCAGTGACCGTGACAGTGCAAGGTGGCTGGTGCGGTGGCTACTGACTTGCTAATGATATTTTCCAGGGAGTCCGGTGCCCTGTTGCACAAGGGATCTTCCATCTTGGCTACAATGGCGTTCTGCCGATCATTGTTGAGTATTACTGTTGTCTGGGGGACGACGCTACGGAACAAAAGAATCACAGAGAAAAAGAAGACCTTAAAACAGCATTCATTGTAAGAGCGCGTAAGACCAGTTCAACACAGTCACTCCCCGACCTGGCCGAGATCACGCGCGAGGCACTAGGACGCGTGCACCGGGCAGAGCGCTGTGCCGGGGCGGCGCCCACTTGGGGCGTCAGGCTGCACCGCTGGGCGCCGGGCAGGAACATTCGCATCGTGCAGGCCAGACTGAGACGCCGCAGCCGGCTGAAGGAGCGCGTGGTCCCCGCGCATCCCTAACGGCAGAGCCGCTAGGCTAACCGGCACCACCCCAGACGCACCGGGCAACGCTTCTCCCTCCAGGCGCCCAGGGGACGGTGCGAACTACACCCCGCGCCCGGGATCTTGCTTGAAAGGAAGACGAACTGACCCACAACCAGGACCAGTGTGGCGTCAGGCTCTCGGGCGTCACTGGTCTCCGCCCTCAGCACCACGGCCACAGGAGGCGAGCAGAGAGCTCTGCTGGCGGCCTGGAGGGCAGAAGGTGTGCGCGGCTGAGACCACAGCCGTGTCACCTGTCACCTGGGAGAGCGCTGCCCTCAGACCCTCTATCCACACACCTCTGGGGACACTGCTTGCAGGGGAGGAGATGTCCCGCACCGAAAGTGCTCATGAAAATCGCCTGCTGTCACCGACCCAGCACTGTTACCTGCCCTCCCAGTGAGAGCAAAATGCCACCATTTTGTGCCCAAGTAAACCACACAAGCTTGGGGGATTTTTCTAAAGGTAAAGCCTAATTCCTTCATGCTTCACGCAGATATTTTCAGTTCTTCTCTTGTACTCTGGTGACGCCTGACATAGCACACCCTGAGGCCTGCCTGTGGGTCCCAGCAGGCACCGCTGCTCCCAGGTCCACGTGGGGGAGGAAGTGGTTTGCAGGCGCTTGGTGTTTCCCCAGAGTGCCTTCCAGGAGCACGGGCATCCGTGCCCCAGGCCCACGAGGGGACTCTACTGGAGGGACAGTCCCTACTGGGAAGCTGCCGTGGACACCAAACAAAGGACTGAGACGCTGCAGGAAATAATGGGTAAATGCACCCGTGCGGCCATTTGGCGAAGTCGCTTGACTGAATGTACTCTCTTCCCTAAGGATCCTCATTAGGACCAAGGAGCGACTCTCCGGAGGTGGTCAGTGCGCAGCTGCACTCGCAAGGCCCCCGTGGCACCCCCACTTCCTGCGTGGGTGCCTCTACAGCTCCAGTTCAGACTCTCCCCTCCCGAGGTGCCACTTCTTAAAACTGAGTCTCCCAGGGCGCCCTCGGCTGAGCCCGTCCCTTCTACAAGGCTCCCTGACCGCACGAGGGGCAGGGCCTGGGGACACACGGGCCTGGGGACACCGCCTGGGTGTGAGCGCTCTGAGGAGTTGTGGCGGACAGCCCCACGCTCTCAACCAACGCAGGCAACCTCGCTCCGTTGGCGGAGCAGAGGTCATTTCTGCCCAGAGCCCGCAGGCTGGCACGGAAGCCTGAGGACGTGAAGAATTCCTGCCCCCACATATTTATGTGACCGCGCCCCTGCACTTAGAACTACAAAAACAGAAGCAGACGCGCTGTGGAACTCTGACCTGCCTCGTTTCAGGCACCGAGTCACCATCACCACAGACCCAGAGCCAGCTAAGATCGGCCGTGCGCCTGGAGGTTGCTTGCGGCGCGGCGCACGGGATCACTCACAAGCAAGTCGCCCACCGCACCTGCTCCGCTCGCGGGTGCCCAGAGCACAGCTGCGAAGAGCGCCTCAGAGGACTGAGCGCTGCACCCCGGCTGCAGGATGTGACCTTTCTCAGCTTCAAACTAACCCGTTTCTGCTGCAGAGGCGGCAGGGCCCCGCCTGATGGGAGGCAGTTGTGTGAGGGAAATGAGAGGGAGCAAAAGGTCAGGAAGCAAAGCAGTCACGGCAAATCTGACCATCCCATCCAGCTTACTCGTGGCACTTTCAAACTGGATGACGGTGTTTAAATTCTAACGAAACATTTAAAGAGCAACGAATTCATCCTGGGTTTTAGTGCATCTATCACAATGGGCCAGAACATTACTCTCTGCTAATGCAGGCGACTGACCTCACGGGGTACACAGAGCGCGCCAGTTTAGTTACAGGCACTCCACTGCTCACCGGGCCTGCGGAGGGGACCCTGCCACACCGGGCTGGGCTCCTGCCTTGGCGGAGCCCCAGGTCGTCAGACTGAACATGCTGCCGAGGACCTGGTCCAGGGCAGGGGTCGTGGGCTGGGCTGCTACTGGAAGGGAGGTGGGGCTGGCTGGCCAGACGAGCCTAGAAGAAGGCCGGGCTCCCTGGCAGTGCCTGCTGCCCGCAGCCCTCGTGAGGCCACAGCGTGGAGACCCTGCTCGGAGTTGCCTCGCAGGGTCCCCAGCAGATGCTGCCGCTGGCCCTGCTCCTCCGCTCGAGGGTCCAAACAGACCGATCACTTCGGGTGCAGGGCGGACACAGACCGGCACCCGCAGGGCCGTGTTAGACCAGGAGCAACACCGGAGCAGGACGTGCGGAGGTCACAGGTCTCCGTGCGCCCCCATGTGTGCCAGGCTCGGAAGGCATCCCGGTACCGTGGAAGGGGCCTCTGCACCTCGTAGGCTCATCCACCTGCGGTCTCTGCCTGGTAGCCTCTAACCTGCTATCTCCACGTTCCTGACAGATGGCGAAGCTTCTAGAAGTGGAAGCATGGCGCACAAAGCTTCTGCACGCAGCAGATTCCCCACATCACTCTTGGGGCAGCACTGTAGCTGCTCCTTGCCACATGCATAGTGCTCCATGCCAGCATCCCGGCCGGGGGCCACGCCTCTGAGCCCCGCAGAGAGCAAGGCTCCCGGCCGCTGCCGGCACCGAGCTGACGTCGGGAGATGCTGAGCACTGCCCAAGCAGGCTCCCCAAGCACCACGAGCCGGCGTGCCCAGGTTGTGGGAGCCCAGCTGCAACGTCACACTTGCATCGTCTAACCTGGACAAGATGTCCCGGCACCCTGCGACTAACACCACTCTCACCTGGCGTTGGGACCACTGCCCTCACAGTGCCAGCTGTTTCTGTGGTGCGAGGAAAGCTCCATCTGAACCTGGGCGTGTCAGAGCATCCACACCCCGCGAGAGATGCCTCACTGCCTCACATTCTGCATGCGGGTCCCTTGCAGTCCCAATGGTAAATCAGCAGGTCGCTCTGGGACATGTGATCTATTCATTTCCTAATTATTTAAATTATCTCAAGGAAAAAAATCTCAACAAAAGAAGTCAGCAAGAGTCCTAAGAAATCGCTCCACATTCTACATCTAAGAAAACAAGTCAGCAGGTCTCCAAAGCGGCACCGACACCAGCTCCCTGCGCCGTCCTCGGCCTGCTCCAATGCACCCTCCGCACGGGACCAGGACGACCTGAGTCCGCGTTCAGGGCGACGCACCAAGAAATTGCCCCTTGCTGGCCTGTGCTCCAACGAGAGCAGGGAGACGGTCCACAGTTAGACACGACACCCGACACCTCCCAGCCCAAGAGGCAGATGGGCACGAGCCCGCTTTTCTTGTCATGGGGTCCCATCCCCGGGAACCATTTGCAGTCACCTGAGGACCAGTGTCACCGGATGGAATGTACATGACAGAAAGTGAGTCCCTCTCAAGGAACGTCTGTAAGGATAGGAGGTGCCTTTTCCAGGCTCTGCTCTTCCCAAGGGAGGACATGAGGCCTTTGGGGGCAGAGTAACATCTGGAGAGTATTCAGACAGGAGAACCAGAGGGGGCACAGGGCAGTCACGGCCCGCAGGGAACCCTGGGGACACACACCCTATGCGGCAGGGACCCCCGGGGACAGACACTCCACACGGCAGGGACCCCCGGGGATACACACCCCATGTGGCAGGGACCCCCGGGGACAGACGCCCCACACTGCGGGGACAGACACCACACGCTGAAGGGACCCCTGGGGACAGACACCCACAGGGAGCAGCAGCAGGTGCAGGAGGTGACCTGCAAGCTCCAGGTCCTCTCATAGTCTTAATCCCCGGCCCCCATCCCAAGCATTCAAATTAGAAGTTCACCAGAGACAGGTTTAAAGGGTTTGTTTCTCCCACTTGCAGTTAAAAATCAAAAAGCAGAAAGTCAAGACCCTCCCCCCAAACTCATGGGGATCCAAATAAGCTGGCGTTCAAGGCCTATGTCCAGTGTGCGAGCACACAGTCCGTGTCCATTGCACCAGTCGGGTCCTGTGGGTTCGACCCCCCCCGGCGGGACAAGGGCACCTGCCTACAGAAGGCGTGTTGACTCTGTCCAGGATGCTAACTGTGAGGAAGGCGCAGCAACCCAACTGCAGGGTGTCCACAGAGGCCTGACGCCCCTCAGAGGTCCTCAGACAGGAGCTGAGGATCTGGCAGAGACAGAGGAGTCCCCAGAAACAGGGGGGAACGTGATGTCAGGGGGACCCACAGACATCAGAAGACCCAGGAAAGTTATAAAAAATATTATGCCAGGTGTGTCCTATGGAGCAGCGGTTAGGTCAACCTCCCCTGAAGGAGCTCAGGCCACACACCCCT
Organism: Solenodon paradoxus; assembly: GCA_004363575.1. NCBI lineage: Eukaryota > Metazoa > Chordata > Mammalia > Eulipotyphla > Solenodontidae > Solenodon > Solenodon paradoxus. The sequence continues at coordinate 44,247 of RJWH01005691.1, read as the reverse complement.
GCGTTCGAGTCGGGGGTCGGGGAGGGGGTGGGGGAGCAGAGACAACCAGTGAACAGCTAAGTAAAAATAATATAAAAATGCTTCTTCCTTCTTTCTTTCTGCCTACTTGCCTTCATTCCTGCCAGTACCTTTTCTTAAAAAGAATTAAAAACTGAAACTAAAAATAATACTTGATATAATAAACATTAAAAAAGTTACGTCAATAAATTCCAGAATTTGGATGAAAAGGAACAATCCCTTGACAGACACAATTTGAACACTAACTCAAGAAGTTCTACACTGACTCACGCCTCTATTAAAGAAACTGAACCCATGATTAAAAAAACAAAACCAACCTAGGTCCAAGTGGCTTCACTGGTAAATTCTATCCAGTAGTTAATTCAGGAAGAAATGAAAACAATCCTGCGGGGTCACTTTCAGAAAAAGGACGATGAGGGACAACTGCTGGCCCCTGTGGAGGCCGGGCCGGCATCATCCTGATAATGAAGCAGAGCCGTCAGAAAGGAAAATCCACAGACTGCCACACCCAGAGCAGAGATGAAACAGGAGGGGTCGGTCCAGTGACGCCCGACAAGGCGACACCAAGTGAGGGGTTTGCGTAACAGAAGCGCAAGGCTGGTTCGGCGCTCACAATCAGTCGGTGTCGTTCACTGTGTCAGCAGAATCCCCGAGGAGAATCACACCATCCATCTAAGCAGATTCATAAAGGCAGGTGGAAATTCAGTCCTGGCCATGATCAAAAATATGATGAAATCAAACAACTTCTGCAAGCTGATCGGGGGGTCTACAAAAGTGCACAGCTGGTTCCTTAGGACTGGGTGCTCTCAAAGGTCAGAAACAGAGCAAAAGCATTAAAAAAGAAAAAGCGAGCATGGAAATGAGGCCTTACCGGAGCAGCAGAGCAAGAGAGGCACAGAAACCTGACAGAAAGCAAGCCCGTGTGAGACCCACAGAGCGCCCGCCGTGCCCCACGCCCGGGGCCCGGAGACCCACCTCAGCGCCGCAGCAAGCGGCGGCGGCTGAAGCGTCAGACGGAAAGGCCTACGCAGCACTGCGAGCGCAGAGCGCTCGGAGGAAAAGGGAACCCGGGCTGCCCGAGAGGCGTCTACGAGAAGCAGGGACGCGCTGAGACGGAAGGATGCCCGTCCCTGGTCGGAAGACTCGGTGTGAAACGGCGATTGTCTCCAGACCGACCTGCAGATGCCGGGCGGCCCACGAGCGACGCGAGAACTGGCGCCGAGCTCCACAGAACGAGACTGTGAGCGGTCTCACGGCCCGGACCCGCTGCGCCTCACTGCCCTGGGCGGCGTGCGCCTCAGAGTCCTGGGGTTCGCTCACAGCCCGACGCCGGGCGCCTGCAAACTGCATGTCCTCTGTGGTTAGCAGCCAGCCCTGCTACGTCCAGAGCATCACAATCAGGTCCCCAAATGTGCAAGGCAGACCAGACTGGTCACAAAGAGAAATCCTACATGGACAAAAGCACATGGAAACCACCACCCTCAGAAGCTCAGGCAGGGAAGGACTAAAAGAGGCATCCCCGCAGCAACGAAAACATCTCTCACAGCTCAGACAGCCCGTCTCGAGCTCGCCGCACTCTGACGTCCACGACAGGCTGCACTGAATGAGCGCTCGGAGACCCAGCACTGCAGACCCCGCTGTGCGTCTCCGACCAAGGCCCCAAGGCCCCAAGGGAGGCCCCGCTCCAGCAGGCGCACACGACTGTGGCAGGCGGGGGCCCGCAAACCCACCACACAGACCAGACCCCTCTGGGACACCCGCGTGTGGCAAGGGTCTCAGTACCTCCTTGACCAGGGATCTCCATTCTGGGGGCTCAATACTCAGCTCTGGGGACAAGGAAGAAAAGCAGCCCCGCCCTGAAATGACGGGCTGAGTCTCTGAAAGAAGCACTGCCAGAGTGATCACCTCTGCTTGCATGCTGAAGAGCCTCTGATTTTCACAACTGTTTTAAAATCACAGAAATAGTAAATATTTTTAAATGTTAAAAACTCCGTTTCCTGTCGATTAGACCTCAACTATTAAAGCACTGCATTAAACAGCAAAGCAATACATCAGAATCCGTTTCAAACACAAGAAGGCAAGCATTTTTCGAGTAGTCAGGATGTCCAGCTGATGAAAACCAACAAGCCAGAAGCCAGGGTGCTGAGTCTGCTGAGCGAGTGGCCTGCCCACAGTGCCCAGGACGGTCTTCTCCCCTGAGCGACACTAGGCGCGGGCGTCTACTGCCTGGCCACGTCGCCAAGGCCAGCACACAGGTGGGCGGGTGCCTAGCCCTGCAGTGCCCGGCACTGCCCTTGTCCCGAACGGCTCTGCCCACCTGGAAAGGCCTGCGGAAAGGGGGCGCACTGACATACAAACGTCACTGCAGCACAGATGCCTGGTCCCCGCTGTCCCTACTGTGAGAGCGGCCAGCCTGAAGGGCTCACAGCCAAGCACGCAATGGTGAGCCCACTTCCAACACAACGTGAAACACCTGTGGAGCGAAGACCCGTGTACAATTCGGCCTCATGGCCGGCGCTAGGCCTGGGTCTGAGACCACACAAAAGGTCAAGGACCTGGGTTCGAGACCTTGGGACCTGTGGAACAACCAAAACAAACAAATGCTCCCTCCTCCTCTCTCTTCCTTCCTGCTTCTTAAAATACAAAACCTCCTGTGACCACAATTAGAAACGGGCAAACCCTGAACGCGAGGCCCACCTGCAAGCCAGAAGAAAGGCACCTCCTAGAAGACGGAACTCCACCCCAGCCGCCCCACAGCATTTCTGTTACAAGCAAGACAAGGGTTTTCACTCTTAGGTTCCTTTTTTCAAGAATTTATTTGAAGGATCTCATTCAGGTATAGAATCTGAAAATCTGAACCAAATGCCAGCTGAGGTTGGCAGCGGTCCCCCGAGGCAAGGCCCCCCAGACAGTCACTGAGGTCCCACCACAGCTGCCTCTCGTGTCAGCCACACGCGCCACGTCCCCACGGCCCCAAGGGCCCGGAGCATGGGCGCCGCACACCTCCCGGCTCCCAAAGAGGACCCCTCGGTGCGCACACGGTGAGGCAGTGACAGAGGCGCCCCTGGCCCCACACAGCTTTCTGTGGCAGGAAGCGGCCATGGGTCCGCTCCTCGACCCTCACCCAGTTTCTGGGGCTGCCGGGGACATTCCAAGGTCCCACAGGACACAGCGGGCGATGAGAGAGAAGGGAGCCCTGGGATGTCGTGGGTCCAGGACACAAGGTTGAGACCCCCTTTAACGCATGAGCAGCCTCGTCTATGGACTTTCCCGCACAAACTCATGTCCCAGACGTGCAGAGGACCGGAGCACAGGCTGCTAACCCTTGGAGGCTCTACATTTACACACAACGTTTATTTTGGTTTTAGTATCACTTGAACTTTCCAGAAATTCACCTAGAATTTACATCTAGAAAAACCTAAACCTTATGTGAAACCTCATCACGAGACGCTCGTGTCCTAGCGTCCCAGCACTTGGCCATCACCTGAATCCAGTCCACTCGAGAGAGGCCCCGGTCCGGCCCCACCCGACTCAGGAGTCTGGTCTGTCCCTCACCTGGCCACCGACGTACTGACGCCATTTTGTCACACGCCGCTGCCCTTGCGTCTCTCACAGTCATTGCACGTTACGCTTTGCCATCAGTGCACTTGTGGGGACGGCGCCAGCACAGCCCTCAGCTGGCCCTGGGCCTGCAGGGTCGGCGCCACCACAGAGGGAGCAGCTCGACAGATGAGCGCTGGGAGAACAGTGTGCGCACAGGCCCATGGCCGACACCCACCTTCTCTGAGGACCAGAGACCCCTGGAGCCGGTGCGCCTACCCGCACGTCCCACCACACCAGGACACTTCGAGACGAAGGCGGTGCGTTAACTACTGTCACACCGGGCGTCGTCCACAGCCATCCCAACCAGGACACGGGCATGGTGAGAACCTGCGCCGCGGAGCCCTGGCCCCACACTGCCCCGTCTCAGCCCTGGGGCTGCGCCTGTCCGTCCCGTGTGCATGGCCCTGGCCGCGTGCACTGCCTCCCCGCGGCTGCGGCTGCCGTCCTGTGTCCACTGTGCCCCTGCAGACACGCAGGGCAGGCCAGGGACAAGCCCCTGCCGGAGCACAGGCCAGTCTGCCGGTAGCCACTGAGGGGCGGTCGCAGCAGCCCGGCCGGGCGCCCGGAAGGGACGTGCCGCCACGCAGAGCAGAGGGTGGGCCGGGCCCCGGTCGACTGAGGCGCCCATGGGGAGACGGGGTGGACCGGGGCTTCGCGGCGCGGCAGCACAAGGTCCCGCAAGCGTGCCTCGCTGCCACACGCCTCGCTGCGAGCTCCTGAAACAGGCGCCACCGTCGCTCCGGCCTGTGATGGGAGGGCGGCAAGTACACCCTCTATGCAGAAAAATGTCGAAAGCCCAGCCAGAATGGGTGGGAAACAAAGAGAACCGATGTCATCTTCATAGACGGCGGCTTCGCATCCACAGGTGAGGGTGCCCGCTTACTCCCGCCCTGACCGTGCCCCCGCCCCGCGGGGCCTGAAGACCCTGGAACCCCGCGGCGGCGGGCTGTCCTCACCAGCGCACTTTGTTGCAGGTCTGCGTGGCGCCCAGTGGGGAGCCCGCCACCATGGGCACCTGGATGGGGCTGTGCTGCTTGTTGGTGACCAGGTCCAGCTTCTCCTCCAGGGACTTGCATGTCGCCTCCAGGGCCTGCAGCTTGGCCTCGATGCTGTCCAACCGCAGGCATATTGTCTGGTTAATGGAGTACAGGAACGACTAGAAGCGAGAAGACACAGCTTCAGAAAGGGCGCCGGAGCGGGCCGGTGCCCAGGAGCGCCAGTCACATCCCCTTTAGCTGCCCCCGCCCGCAAGTGCACGCACTGCAAAGCGGAGTGTGAGCGGACCAGCCCGCCCTCGGCACCGGGCGGTGGTGACTCCAGCACGCGCGGTCGCAGCTCTTCCTCGCGCCCAGGTTCCCCGGGCACACTCTGACGGAGCCGTCAGGGTGCCGCACTGTCCGTCAGTCAAGCCCCACAGACAGCTTCTCTGAGGAAAGACGCCCCGACCATGAAAGCAGTCTGCAAGCCATCGGCCTGCCTGCTCGCCCACGACCCCCAGCTGCCAGTGCCGGTCCACCACGGTGCCCAGGGCTTGAGTCGGAAGCGAGCTGGGCCAGTTGTGAAGAGCACGCCTGCCCCCCAGTGGTCAACCAGAGCTGCCGCGTGGCCAGGACTCCAGGGAGGATGAAGCAGACGTGCCAGCCTCGTGAGAGCCTCCCCTGCCCGCACCTGCGTCCCCCTGACCACCAGGGACACGGACAAAAGCAGGGTCTCTAAGATGGGGTTCCAGCGAGTTCATGGGCACCTGGCTTTGGGGTCAATAGGCAGAAGTGGTAAGAAGGTGTTTCATCCCTCCCGCTTGCTTCCCTGCCCTTCACTTCAGCGCCTGCCGTGGAAGGCTGAGGAGGAAGACGGGCCCAGACAGGCACACGGCAGCCCTCCAGGCCTGGCCTCAGCGCGCAGGCCAACAGACGGGCTCACACGTCTGCAACACGCTGTCAACTGTGGCGCCAGGGCCAGGCCCAAGGCTCGCCCGTGCGCTGCGCACGCCCCTCGCTGCTTGTGCTGCCTGCGAGTGCGAGCCGTGACCCAAGGACAGCGGCCCCTCGCTGCGCCGTGAGGCTGTGGGGCTTCCCGCAGGGCTGCCCCCGCGGTCTGAGACGGTTCAGCCGCAACCGCTCTCACGCCCCTCCACACTGGCGCGCACTGCTCTGGAAGGAGCGCAGAGGACGGAACGCTGCCGCAGCCGCGAGCTCCGGGGACTCTGAGTAAGCCGCCGAGGGTCTATCTCTGTTGTTTTCTCGAACACGCCGCCACGCTGACGTCTGTCAGGCCCACAAGCAGACCTGAGCTCCAGCAGCGTCTGTTCTCCAGGACCCGTCTGCACCCAGCGTCCAGGAGCCTTAGGTGACTGGACTGAGGTTCTCGTCTCGCACGGGCTACAATCTCAGCCTCAACAATGCTTTTCCTAAATGTGCTCCAAGGGGAAAGGAAAGACGGCTTCGTGTACCATGGAGGGGGCTGAATGGTGCGCCCCCCACAACGATAACCTCCTCTCTAATCCCAGACGAACACCGGTCCTTATTTGGAAAAGGCTCTCTGGAGAGGGAAGGAAGCTCAGGAACCCAAGAAGAGGTGACACAGGGGACTCAAGCCCAGTAAGAAGCCCGCGGGAAGACAGGCAGGGACGCGGTGGGCCCTGCGAGGGGAGAGGCAGGGTGGAGGGGGGCCATAAGCCCGGAAGCCAGAGCCGGGGCTGCAGAGGCGGGCCCTCCCGGCGCCCGCAGGGAGGAGGGCTCTGGGCCGGGCTCTCAGACCCGGTTGGGCGCCCGTGGAGGGGGTGCCCCCGGCAGATGGTAAGGAGGCAGCAGCGCACTTCACCTTTATGGACGGGTCCTGGCAATTGAGCTCCAGCCGCTGGCGCTTCAGCGATGGCTCGTCCTCCTCTGTCACCACGTGATTCTCCAGAACGACTGAAACAGAGCAGGGACAGGACAGACTGCTGACGCGGAAGGGCCGCCGGGACCGCGCACGTCAGCCCCACACGTCAGCGCCGCACGTCAAGTGGGCAACGGAGCCGCCTTCCCACTCTGACCTTTGGCAGGTCGGCCCCGAAATTCTCGCCCGTCCTCCAGGGAACACAGAGCGGCACGTGTTTCCCAGCGCGCCGCTGGGTCCCTCCACACACAGGACTCCAGGCGGCTCACTGCAGGCGCTGCTAGACACGGCACCTGGACTGCGGCATAAAACCCAACCAGTACACTGATTTCTTCCCAACTTGAAAATAATCTTGCCGACGTCCCCACCTCAAAATCGACGGCAGGGCTGCACGCTGCGTTTTCTAAGGCCTCACCTGCCCACCTGCGCCGGATCAGCACGCTGGGCCTGATGGCTTCCCCGTGGGGAGCAGCTCGTCCAGGTCGAGGCCTGCCCGACATGGCCCCACCGCCTCCGCCCATGTAAAACCCACGAGGGTAACAAGATTACACAGAACACAAGTCACAGACCGCAGCTGTGCACACGCCCCCGACCCGGCCACCCTGAAACACGGCACTGTGCAGTTACGCACGGGATTTTACACTCAACCTGTCCTACTGAACGTGACTCCGAGAGGGCTTTCCCAATTCGCTGGTGTTTTTCGCCCCACCCCTCCTGGCCTACTTCCCCAGCAGCCCCTGGGGTCGCACCAGGCTCCTCCCGGCAGACAGGCGGCCTCCACGTCAGCAGGCTGTCTGCATCTTTCTTCTTCACATGCAATGCAAAGGGACGCCCCTCGCGGTGATGGCGCCGAGTCTCTCTTTAACGCACCAGTTTATGGACGTGCCTGCAGACACAGGGCCAGCGCCTGGGGGTACGCAGCGCGCGGTCCGAGGCATGTGCAGGCGCACGTGCGCACAAGGACGGGACGCGAGAGCACGCGTCACGTGTGAACACACGGACGGTGGGCACCAAGGCGTGCGCAGCCGCACGTGCATCGGCCACGCTCGCTTACAGCATGCCCCCGGGGGCTCACGCTGCAGCCAAGAACGGGGGCCTCACCCTGGCTAGACAACGCCGGCCTCGCTCTCTGATGGCGCCGGCTCCTCCCCACCACCTCCACCCAGGAAGCCACTCCGCCGCCCCTCCTGCCCACCGCGGGCTCCAGAAGTCACACCACCTGAACTGTGATGACCGGTGCGGGCACAGTCGTCGTGCTGGCCTCTGGCCCCGGCCCAACTAAAGGGGTCAGCAAGCACGGGGACCAAGTCGCGTCCCAGGGGGTCTCTGCTGCCGCGCCCTGGCCAAGCAGCCACACCTCACAGGTTGCGCGGAGGCGCCACAGATGTCAAAAAGGAAAGCGTTCCAGTGCCCTGCAACCTCCACCTCAGATCTCCGAAGTCAAGGACGCTGGAGGCCCTGGGCTCCAGCGCAAACGCTGACAGGTCCCGGGAGGGCAGTCAGCTCTGATCGGAGGGAGCTTATCCAGAGCTCCCCGCAGTCACAGCCCGGCCAGCAGTGAGCGGAGCAGCCGCTCGCCCAGGCCAGCCCTGCGCAGAAGTGAGGCGCTCGCCTAATCAAGGAAAGAAAGGACAACACGGCGCCCACACGTTAGTGGAGAAAACACTCTCAGGACCTGAGTCAGAGCCAGTTTACACCCAGTGGAAACTGGTAGCGACGCCAGGCCCGGGAGACAGACAGAGACCCTGGCAGACAAGTCCTGAGAAGTTAAGCGACTTGTCAGGGGCCACACAGCTCGTTTCTCGCGAGACAGAGAAGACTCCCTGCCATGTACGTGACATCGTGGGAGGTGTGGGTAAACGATGGACCACAGGGCCCCACCCTGGCCAGGCGGCCTGCAGAGCCGCAGGACCGCACATGCCTGTGCGTCCCTGGGCGTCTGCACACAGGGCTGGCCCCGCCCGCAGCAATCTCACACGCACTGCTCTGAGCACGCAGCCCAATGTGCATGCTTGACGGCAGGCCTGCTCAAGCGTCTTCTTCCAAGGTGCAGACAGGCGAGCTAAGTGCAGCCACGTGGGGAAAACACGCAAAATCTCCAGAAGGCACATGTCCTGGTGGCCTGGCGGTTTAGTGCACCATCTGGCGCAGTGCACACACATCCTAAGGTCCCTGGTGCAAGACCCAGGGCTGGGAAAACAATCAAGATGAACAACTAAGTGAAAATAAAGTGCTTCCTCCTCCTCTCTCTTCCTGCCTGCCTGCACCTTTCCTTTAAAAAGAAAAAATCAGCGACCCAAAACAGTGTCATTTTAAATGGAAATCGGAAAGAAAAAACAAAACAAAACTGGAAGTACATACATGCCAACAATTTAAAAGCAGCTCTATTGCTGGGACTACGGGAAATATTTACTCTGAGGCCCCTTCACGGTGGCCTGCTCTGGATGCAGACGTGTGACGGCCAGGCCTGCCGGTGCCGCGAGCCCTGGGGGTCAGACACGGCCACGGTCCCCAGAGGTCTCAGAGAGCCCGGGGACAGCAGGCTCTCATTAAAGTCAGCAAACTGCAGTCCATTATTTGAGGAACAGAGATGGAACAAAACCAGACTGGAAAGGATTTCTCTAAACCATCTTGACTATAATCTATAGAGAATTTACTTGACAAATAAACTGTCAGAATTTTTATATTTCTAAGAATGCTTCAAGCCACGTGATCGGAAGTTTCCCTCCAGGACACCAGTGTGCTGTCAGAAGGCACTTCACTTACCAAAACACGAAGAGATAACGGTAACGACAGCTGACCCGTCAAGAGGGTGGGGCTGGGCGCCGACACTCTGGACAGGCATGACCCCCGTGTCACTGAGAAGCCTCCATGCCTGAGGGTCCCACATCAGCAGCCAGCCAGCCGCGTGTGAGGCTGCTGAGCACGTGAATGTGGAACTGTGGACAGAACGGGCCCTGGTGAAGGGACGCGCAGCTCAGGTCTCCAAGGGCCCCCGTGTCCGGGAGGTGCCGAGCCAGGCCCTGCACACCCCAATTAGTAGTGCTCGGGTCCCACACACGCGCCCGCCCCGCTCAAGATCCAACCATCAGACCGAGGTCTGGAGTTTGCCGGGAACAGGTGAGAGCGCGTCTGCAGATGGACCAGTCGAGAGCAGAGGGAAGCTGGAAGGGCTGCCTTCCTTTCTTTGTGATGGCTACCAGGCTCCAGACTTGCATTCCCTTCTCCTCATAACTCGCTTCCAGTGAAGCTTTCCTTTCATCCTACTTTCTTAAAGGATCTCTGAATTCCTTTTTGTGGGCGGGGGAGGCAACTCAATTAAAATGTTCCAGAAATGGTGCACCCTGGTGGAGCAGGTCTGCTCTGCCGCCTCTGGCTGAGTGCAGTCCACAGGCATCCCAAGAACGAGATGTGCATCTCAGAGCTGGGGAAACAACCAGGATCAACAACTAAATAACGACCAAAAATGTCACATCATCCTTCCTCCTCGCTCTTGCCGCCCGCCGCACCTGTCCTTTGAGGATGACGACGATGACGATGTCGACAATGAATTCCAGAAAGACTATGAGACAACTGAAACGTCAGAGACTAGCTGTATACTTTTCATTCTGAATTTAACAGAAACATAAAAATTTAGGGAGAAAAAAGGACAAAAATTATTGAGAAATATTTTTTTAAATAATAAGTGTAGACAAAGGCTTTTACATAGATGAAGTTCCTGAAATGTTTAAACAAACATTTAGTTAAGGTTTCACAGTAGATTTGTGCCTTTAATGTCATTAAGATAAATGACTGACCTCAGTAGAAGTGTAGGGAAAAGCTGTTCTCATGAACAGTTCACAGAAGATCAAAACTCACTTCTGGGAAACACGTGAGCGTCTCACGAAACTGAGCGCGCACAGCACTTACACCCGGGCCTCACCCTGCGGAGGATACTTGCGAAGACGTGTGTGCGAAGGGCTTTATTATGGGGCACAGTTACAAGAAACTAGAACCACGGCAGCGCAAACAACGCAGACGCCCTCTAGGAGAGCCTGACGAACCAGGACTGAAGGAGGAGCCTCCCGGGACAGTCACTTGTCGTCTCCATTACCAGATTTTCCTGTGTGAGACATGCATCTTTTTTGGGCCCAAATGTGTGAGGAAAAGGAGGCGCATTACACCTGGGCAGCACTGACATCGTGTCAACACAGACGTTTTTAGTTCTTCATGCTTGTGAGGGAAGTGTGCTTAGAGATCAATAACAAACCCGTATGCAAGATAGTGCTCTGGGTACAGTGATCGGTGCCGCTGAACTTATGACGGACTTGCAATGACACGATTCTATGACACAAACCAAAGAGCGACGAACTGCTGTCTCTGACTAGGGGCTGACCTGGTAAGACAGGGAGCCGACGTCATGACTGCGGGCTGGACGGCGCGACGCCTCTGCGAGCTGCGAGCGAACCGTGACCCCACCTGCCAGCGAGTATGGCGCACAGCTGTGGGAGGCAGCAGCCCTCCCGCAGGGTCCTCAGTCAGAGGGGACAGGAGGGAAAGCCTCTCCAACTTCGTATCTGTGGTTGTGTTTTGATGTGACTTAAAATTTCTTGTACCATAATGTTAAAAATTAAGTGCTAAAATTCCTCTATAATACAAAAAGCGAGTACCTAAATATAAGCAAATAAAATTTTGAATTAAAACGCAAGTTATTTTATTTTGCCTGAAAGCTTGGGCCAGAAACGAGGGTGTGCACGCTGCAGGGAGAGCACTCAACACAAAACCCGGTGCTTCCGGCTCAGGTCACGGTGACTCACGAGGACCTGTCGCCACCTCCTTAACTGCCCAGGAGACTGAAATCGGGGCCTCAGCAGAAGCAGAGATCTCACCAGAAACCACCTTTCTATCAGACAAACCCACCTCGTCACAGAGCACCTGGTGTTTGTCAGGTGAGTCGCCCTCCTCGTTCCCTGACGCCCAGGCCCCTCCGGTCCTTAGCTCGGGGTATGTACCCCACTCCCCTCACTGGCTTTGGGACCCTCACATCTATGCAGAGCCCCTGTAGGCAGGTAACTGAATTTGGTTTTTCCAGCTAATCTGAAGTCGCGCTGAGTACCGGTGGGCGCTCCCCTCCTCTCCGACAGGTGCACGGAGAGAGGGAACGCAGCTCTTCAAAGACAAGTCAGTTGACACACACCAGCTGGGTAAGAGTGCCAAGCCACACCCTGCAGGAAACGAGTGTGGCCGGAATAGGAGGGAAGCGGGGACCTGGGGACCTGAGCGAGCGCGGGAGGTGGCGCTCTGGGAGGGCTCCGGCTGGCTGGAGGAGAGCAGAGTGGAGACCTGACCCAGCGTATACAGAGACGCATCACTTCTTCTTTGGCTTCAGGTAAAGGGAAGAAAACTTCTGAAAGGGCCTTTGGGTTTAAAGGAGTAAAACCAGGGTCCCGACAGCCCACAGCTCCATACCTGGATGGTGCGGGCTCAGGTCCTCCACGGCGATCTGCACCACATCCGCCAGGTCCTGATCTGACATCATCCAGAGCAGGGGAGTGCGGCCGCCCAGCGGGGTCCGACTCGGGCAGCTCAGAGTCTGTCGCCTGCGAAACAGACAATGACACGGAGTCACCGACTAACCACTGTTTCGGAGGACGTGGATCTTTAACACAGATCTCGTCCTGCCCCAGACCACCAAGGGGTGCGAACACGCTGAGAACTGAGGAATGCTCAGAACCTGCTCCTCTCTCCTTGGCCACCAGCCCCCGACAGCCCCTCACGCGCCCGTCCACATCGCACACCACTCCAAAGGCACTTCCCTGAAATAACGGGAACACGCCACGCCCATCAAGCTCTCTAGTGGTCGCTACTGCCCTTAGACACCCCACCCCAGCCTGTTCCAACCACATGCCACACCCTGGAAAAGCGTCGTGCCTCCGGCCTCCAACACAACGCCGGTCCTGAACTCTGCTCAAGCCGCCTCTGCCAGCATGTGCTCCCCTGCACTCCGCACTCCAGCCCCTCCCTCTCGACAGGACGGGCCGGGCCGCCCTGCGCGGCTCCCCTGGGCTCAGCCTCACCTGCACTGCAGCACAGCTCCTGCCCGGCTGGCGCTGCCCCCACTTCTGGCGCATCCCTGCTGCTCCTGGGAGCCCCTGCTCCCGGGAAGCCCCAGGCCCGGGAACTTGCACCCTACACCCAACACTGACTCTGGAACATATTCTTGCAATCCTGGACCAGACCAAGGGAGACCTTCTTTTCCAAGAAGAGAGACCATGCCATTCCGAATATGGCCTATCAACACACAGTACTTGAAAATAGGGTTTCTCCGAAGACTCCGCGATGTCACATGGTATTGACAGTCACTTACGAACATTTATGAAATATGTGCGTGAAGCGCACTCTTCACCTGTCTCCTGGGCCAGACTGCGTCCCTGAGGCAAGACAGACACCACGTACCTGACGCCCTGCGTGAGCACCGCCCCCACTGGGGGGTGAAAATTTCAGTTCGTCTGGCTTCAACTAGACACCTACCGACAGAAAATTCCTTCAACTCCACACATCTCCCAGTTAGATACGTTCCAGCAGGAAGACGTTAAGCTGCAGACTTCACACATCTCTTGGATGCTGGACATCACAGGGTCTCTCATCCCCTTTGGCTGCCCAGGTGTGAACACCACAGCCTGGACGGGGCTGCTCAGAGCGTCGCAGGGACAGCCACTCATAGGAGGAGGACCCGAGGTCCCATCCTACATCCTCCTACGTGGAGTAGATGCAACCTTTTCCGTTGCTTTTATGAAATTTTATTCGAGTCTAGCAACGATCCTTATGGAGTCTACCAACTTATTGTCGTTGGCAAAAAGATGAAACTCAGGTTTTCATATGAGAACACACTTTCAATTTAATAACTGAAATCATAAGAAAATAAAATTCTATTACAAAAATAACGTGAGACTCAAAGCAACATTTGATAGACACATGATCGATAAAGTGGCAGAAGTGTTTATACACCGCACACAAGACTGAGTGAAATGAGAAGACAGCTGGTGACGTCAGCAGGGGGTCCCTCAGAGGCCCTGGGAGGGAAGGGCCTGGGTGGGAGGGCCCATCGGCTCTCTGACATGGAGCAGGCCACAGCCACCACTGCTGAGGGCCACAGGCGACCTGCCACACCCAACCAGCCCTTCTGACAGATGCATGAAGTGAGCAAGCTGCCGCTTCTTGTTAACAAACGTGCCAGATACACGGAGAACACGGGGAGGACCGGGCTACAGAGGACGTGGTCCCCAGCCTCTCCCGCAGCACGCGGTGGCCACATGCCTGAGGAGCAGCCACGCGAAGAGGCCCGAGCCAGCGTGAGCGGAGCTGCCAGCACCTGCTCACTTGCCGGTCCCCTGCGGACGGCAGGACAAGGGTGGGCAGGGCTGGGCCCGAGGAGAAAGTGCCAGAAGGAAGTAACTGGTCTTCTGAAGCCCCGGTAAGGAAGAGAGCCAGCCGCCCACCTGGTTTACAAGATATGGGCTGCGGCCACAGGTTCCAGGTGAAAGCCCTCTTGCGGGCCAGGGAGAGCTTCAAGTGCCCAAGGCCAGCTTCTCCTGGATGCTGCACCAGGGGCTTAAGGAAATCCTCCATCACCATGAAACCCGAGCCCTAACCCTCTTCCAGCGAAGGCACCACCCGGCACCTGCACATTTACTTGAGGGGGCTGCCGCCAGAACAGCCATTTAAAACCCGGCTGCAGAGTCTGCGTGAAAAACGAGGGCAGCAGGCCCAAGAAAACGGGGATGAAGAGAAGCATGGGGCGCCACTCTGGCGAACGAAATTCATCGTTTCTCAGGAGTCCTGATCGGCCCAGCCTGTCCTCAGCCCCAGCCCAGGTGGCCTAGTGGCCGCCACGTCTCCAGCCAGCCAGCCCGGGTGTGGGGCGAGCACACCTTCTAGGGGTGCCGAAGAACCCCAGCCCCATCTGCAGCCCCATGCCCAGCACAGGGCCCGTAGCGCAGGAGACGGCCAGAGCCGATGACAGTGGCCCGGAGGGCACTGGGCGGGACTGGCACGCCGCAGAACAGGGACAGGACCACAGCCTGCTGGTGGGCACCTGTGAAACCTTCCTCCAGAGCACAGAAGTGCAGGGGTCGACACGTCAACCTGGATAAACATCGGCGTGCCTTTGACCCTGCTGAAACCTCTGGACCCTGGGCCACCGGCCAGGCCCCGTCCCCACCTCCCTCACGTGCTCCTCACGCACAGCAGCCGGAGGGCAGGCCTGGATCAGACCCTCCAGCTGCCCGCTGACACCCCTGCCTCTGCCCCAGTGTCATCAGGTCCAGATGCCACCCAGCACCCACCCCTGCTTCATCGATCAGATGTCTGACTGACGGTCCATCCCCTCCTGGGAGTCAGGCTCACAGACTCACCGCCTGGCGCGGGGCTGACTGGTTGCATGACAGAGCCGGGGAGGAAGCCACCGTGGCGAACACACCACGCAGCCAGGAAGGTCGACGGCGCCGAGAAAAACCAGGGCTGAGGTCCCCACAGCAGTGTCCGCCTGCGACATCAGTCAGGCCTGTGCTGTGAGGCCACGGGAGCGGCACCAGTGGCACACCGTGAGGACACACGCTGCTCCTGCATCGTCACCGAGACGCGAGCGGCCGTCCCTCGGTTACATCGGAGCGCCCAGTCGCTTCAGCCTCGCGGTTGATGCTCTGGACACCCACCAAGAGCAGCACGAGGCCAGAGACGGAGGAATGAGCAGCGGTCGTGACAGAGCAGAGCACTAGGCTTTAACAATGGTTAAAAAGGAAACGCTGTGACCATCGGGTGTCATTTTAAAAGGCAGCAAGAAAAATGACAGATGCGTCCCTATCACGAGAGAGCGACGTCTGTCACGTAGGTGTGCTCGGGGACGCAACCGCATTTGGGACTTTCCCCACCAGCTGTGGGCAGACACTCCATGCAGAGCTCTCCTTCTCCAGCCCCTGAAGGCGCCCCTCCGGCCGAGTGTGCTTCAGGAGGCTCCGGCCTCCTCCCGGGGCTGCTCAGCCTCCCCGTCGCCGTGCAGACGACACCACCACGAGCTGAGGCATTACTCCAAGGTGAGGACAGTCTGAGACCCGGAGTGCCTGACGACAACTCAGAAGGGCCGCCGGACACGTGACTGCCGTTACTGGGCAAGCGGCCGTCCCCAGGGTTAGTTGCTCGGAGTGCACCCATTCCCGCGCGGGGAAGTCAAGTCCACGAGGACATCAGGACGAGGGACGGGTCTTCCAGGAAGAGGCGGCTCAGCGGAGCAGATGAGGCCGCAGGTCAAATCCTTGTGGGTTTAAGTATGGCCACAAAATAAACTAAACTTGCACCAAGTCAGAGAAAATCATCTTTATTAGATGGAGCGGTGTGCGGTGGTGGGCGGACAGCCCCTCAGGGCAGGTGGGCGCAGGAGGACGGGGAGCAGTGCTGGACCTGAGCGCACAGCTCCTGCCCAGGCCCCGCTGCTTCTCTAAGGCAGCCGCCAAACAGGCAA
This sequence comes from Solenodon paradoxus, assembly GCA_004363575.1. NCBI lineage: Eukaryota > Metazoa > Chordata > Mammalia > Eulipotyphla > Solenodontidae > Solenodon > Solenodon paradoxus. Next base: position 28,253 of record RJWH01005691.1, on the reverse strand, counting down.
GTGAGGGCGTGAGGGCAGGACGGCAGGCCAGAGCCTCCGCCAGTCCTTCCCCCGGGGCAGCACGCGTGAATGAATTCGCCAGTCACTCACGCTTCCCAAAACACGCAAACCTCCCCGCCCAGTAAGCCCAATGCAGCACAGGGGCTGGTGGGCACACGGCCCGGCTGGGACGCCCCTTCAGGACCCAGGGCTGGGCTCATGCAGGTGTGTGACTACCGACAGACACCGATATTTGAAATCAGAAGAGAAAATGTTTGACTATTTCTTTATTCATCTAAAAATTATAAAAATGAGCAATAGACATTAACATACATTTTTATGAAAAATAATTATACTTCCCGAAACAACACAGTGAAATTGAACAAGAGACGGGCATTAAGTGCATTTTTACAAATCCCTTCGACGTCAGGCTCAACGGAAAACAACGGGGCTGGTCTGCTTCGGCTCGCCCCCTGCAGGACACACGGCGTGGCCAGGGGAAGGGCCCGCCTCCAGGCGCCGGGACTGGAACATGGCACTGGGCTCCTCAGACAAATGTGGTATTCATCTCTGACGCAAAACGGGAGCTGGGCAAAGATTTTCCTTCTCCCTATAGGAGGTGCGGCATGGCATCCGAAGCCATCTTGGTGACCCTCTGCACTTCATTTCTGTGCACTGTGGTCTCCAGTCACTGGAGTGCACCAGGCGCCAGCGATCGGTGGCACTGGCCATGTGGACACCTCCACCCACGGCGCCTGCGGCCTTCCAGGTGCTGCGCGTCACACCGTATGATGAGCATCACACTCACGAGTATCCCACGGATGCTCATCAGTCTTTACGTATTAGGGAGTTGTCACATACAAGCTTTCCAAAATCCCAATTTGGCTTGGAAGTCCCAATCTGACCCTCGGCTCCTCGAAGCGAGGGGCTAACTCTGTCCTTGGAGTGAAAACCGCCTGCATGTCAGCTCCCTTTATGGCGGTGCTGGAGCTGTGCGCCAGAGCCCGGTCAGCACAGGGAGGCCTGTGCCGCGCCGAGTGTGCGGTGCGAGCCTGGCACTGGGCGGCCACAAGCGGGCCTCAGAGACTGACTGCGCCAGCCCGTGGCACCAGCCGACGCCAGAGGGGAGAACGACCTCACAGAGCCCTGGGAAGGTCCAGGATGCTCTGGGGCCGTGCGGGCCAGAGACAGCCCTGCTCCAGGCACAGCGCTTCCATGAGGAATGCGTGAGCGCCAGGTGGCAGTGTCAGCGAACTTCAGGCTCTATGACACAGAACAAAGCAATTAAAAGCAAACTGTAGGTGCGCCTGGTGGAAGGGCTGCTGGACACAACCCACGCACAGCCGGGCCCCAGGTTCACGCTCTTGGGCGGGGGAACAACCGAGAGGAACTCCTCCCCTCCTGCCTGCCTGCACCTGCTTGGGGGAAAAATGCTAAGCGTACAGGAGTCTCCAGCTGCCTGAGAGACGAACCCACCGCAGAGCCCACAGTCAGCCTGCAGCAACTGCGATCTGAGTCACCGCAAACGGGCATTTTCACCCCTCCCCAGTGGCTGCTCACCCCACGCTGTCACCACAGTGTTCCCTGGAGCACTGGGGAGGCAAGGGACCACCCCATGTGGCTGAAAATCCACGTCACGTTTGACTTAACCTCAAAATTTAATGGACTGCTGCTCACCAGTCAGTTAACACACGTTCGTGCGCTGTGTTATAAATCACATTCTTACAACAAAGCAAGAGTGAAGGAAAGATTAAGAAAACACGGGCACTCCCTGGTGGCCGGTGGCCTGGTCCACCCTGGGAGCAGTCCCAGCTACACCTGGGTTTAAACACAGGAGGGAGGGGAAGCAACCAGTGCGAACAGCTCAATTCCTTCTCTCTTCCTGCCTGCCTCTGTCCTTTGTTCCTGCCTGCACTTTCCCTAGAAAGGAAAAGCAAGCAAGAAGAAAACAGCGGTACGCCCTGCTGGAGTGGCGGCTGGGTCTGCCACTTTCAGCTGAGCACAGTCCCCGTCTGTCCCAAGGACCTGGATTCGTATCCAGGGCTGAAGGAACAGTGTAAACGACTAAGTTAAAAACAAAGTAAAATGCTGCTTCCTCCTCTCCCTGCCTGCCTACTTGCCTTCTTTCCTGCCTGCACCTTTCCTGTAGAAAGAAAAGGAGAATCGTAAGGAAGAGAAAATACATTTACAGTACTGGACTGTTATTTATTGACACCTCATGCACGTCACGTTTGGAAGAAAGCTCCAGCTGAGTGGACAGTGTAATGCAAACCTGTGCTGTCCAGGACGACAGCACTCTGGCCGTAGGAAACGCCACCTGCCGAAATGCAGGGCTGTGGTCACCTACACTGACACAGGCTGCAGTGGCTGCCTTTTTCATTCCACGAGCAACTTCACTGAGTCTCTGCGAACTTTCCTCCCGGCTGTAAGAAATCTCACTGCACTCCCTCACGTGCCCTTCAAGAAACAATCACTGGGTGCTGTGCCAGCCATTCCACACGGCAGGAGCGGCCCAAGCCTGCCCGAAGGACACTCACTCACCCAGCGAGTCACGGTGAGTCACTGCTGGCGTTTCGGTGTCCCTGAAGAGTCCCTGTGTTCTTTCATGGCTGTCCCTGGCCTGCCAGCACCTAGCACCTCCAGCCCTTGTGGAAGAGCGGCCTGCCCCCTGGATGTGAGTGCTCAAGTGATGAGGGGCGAAGTGGGTGATCTCCGCAACTTACTTTAAAATGAGAGGAAAACAACTGAAGGCCGAGTTTCCTGCACCTTTCCTTTGAAAAAAACAAAAAGAACATTTTAAAGCATTACCACTTGGAGATGGTGGCCGAAAGCGCCAGGCTGCTCGCTGAGCCCCACTAGATGTGACAATGAAGTAGGTGACACAGGTCAACTGCTGCCCACCACAGAGAGCAGCAATCACAATGATGCTCCTGACTGTACGCCGAAATCCGGTGACAGCTCATTTATACTGAGATGCTGAATGAAAAAGGAAACGTTTAGTCATTTTCCCACTGACACACGTTCAAGTTAAAATACTGGCCCCAAGGTCGCAAGAATGAAAGTGCACACTGAAAATGGTCTAAAGTTACAGAAGAGAATTTGAACTCTCAGCAGGCATCACTGAAAATGAACAATACGCTGAAGTCACAGCACAGTGCAGTCACAGACGCGGGCAAGCTCACAAGAAACTGTCCCTGGAGGGCCGGGAAGCTGTCTGGAGCCGAGGGCACCGGCTGCCGCTGGCCGCGGTGGCAGGCTTTCCGCAGGGGCATGCAGCTCTGGGGGACACGCAGAGCTGCTCGAGGCGCCTGTACGCCCTGTCCTGCCACAAGACGACAAGCCTCCCCGCAGAAAGCCCGCCACGACAGCGCCGCTGCCGCACATGCAGGTGACGGGCAGGAGAGGGTCGGGGCCTGGCAGGGAAGCCAATGGCCATGGCAGCAGTTAGTCGCCATTCAGGGCCTATGGCACTGCATGCAGCTGACTTCACCTTTCCAACCTTACGCGCAGGCGTGTCCCCACTTTACGGACCGGCCGCCGCAAACACTCCCTTGTCTCAGCAGGAAGGCGTGCGCTAACTCGGGGACGGGGACCAGACAGCGAGAAAGCGGGGGCAGGGCGGCAGCTCCGCGGGACCCCTCTGCGCAGAGGTGGCAACGAAGGAGAACTGCCCACAGGCGCTAGGTCGGAAAGCACGGCAAGGCTAAAGGCTGCTGCAGTCACGTCCAGGCACCGGCCCTCGTGGGGGCGCGTGGAGGTGGGCACACACACCGCCCACTCCCTGAGACCTATGATCCAGGTCTGAGGCCGGAGCGACGCTCATCACGTCACTCTAGTTCTGGGAGCTACACTTATGAAAACCAGAACCCAGCAGGCGAGAGATGAGAAGCTCACGTCCACCTCGTCTGTGTCTGTAGACAGTACTGACGCGTCCTACAGACGCGCGCACCTGTGTCCCTGCTCAAGCACGCCAGGGGGCTGCCGGCAGGGCACAAGGACAAGGGACTTCCATGCTGTCACACAGCCAAGTTCTGCAGTGGGGCTCACCGGCCCGGAGCGTAGCTTTGGTGAGGGCTCAGCCTGACACCCAAGCCAGGCAGGGCGCCCGCGTCCTTCACGGCGACACCACCACCTTCCTGACGTCCAACACTGCTCCTCGGGACACAGTGACGGGGCTCTCAGAACCACTCCCCGGCTGTCCAGTTCTGATGGAGACCATAGTGGGGGCACAGCCTGGTGGAGCAGTGGTCGAACCCACTGCCTCTAGCTGGCACAGTCCACATACATCACAAGGACCTGAGTTCACATCCTGGGCCCGGGGAACCAAGATGAACAACTAGATAAATAAATGCTTCTTCCTCCTCTAGTCCTGCCTGTTTGCCTGCTCACCTTCATTCCTGCCTGTACCTTTCCTTTAAAAAAAAAAATACACATGACACAACCTGGTGGAGCAGTAGTTGGGTCAATTGCCTCTGAAGGAGCACCGGCCACAGGCCCCTGGGTTCAAGTTCTGGGTCCAGGGGGAAACCACCAGTGTGAGTAAATAAATGAAAATAAAATAAATGCTTCTTCCTCCTCTCTCTTCCTGCCTGACTGCTCACCTTCATTCCTGCCTGCACCTTCCCTTTAAAAAAAAAAAAAAAAAAAAAAAGACCAAGTGGGGAAGAGAGGGAGCTGCAGCCGTCACAGCTGTGAACACACTCGCAACAAGGACACGCACTGCGTGCTGCACTGCGAGGTAACATCCAAACCAGGTGACTTTTTGAAACCCGTGTGCACACTAAAGAAACGTACTTTGACTAAAGAAATATGACCTGTACATCAATTTCTGTTTTCAGGATTTTCTTTACCTTAATCCAATCACCTGGATTTCAGGGTGAGCGGAGTTTAACTCAGTAACCCCAGATACTGAGACAGCTTAGGAAGTAAATGGGTCCAGCGCTAAGCAGCAGACAGCCCTGGACAATGCCCCTCACCTCACCTCCCAGGACTGTGCCAGCGGTGACCCATCGCTCAAGCGCTAACTAATCAGAATAGCCAGCAGCCCTCCACGGGCATCTCCACGTCCTGCGGCTCCCAGACGCTCAGTGCCCACAGTCACACTGGCAGCCAGCCATCCGGGTACCTTCAGAGCGCCCGGCACCCTGCCCCGACCACCGACAGGCTGCCGGCCCTCTCCCAGACACGAAGGCAGAGGGGCGGTCATTCACAGTCGCAGCAGTGATGTTCGTCAACAATAAACGCGCACTTTCGATTTTACTAAACCTGTAGTTTGTTAAGGACGATCAGGCCTAACATGACCACCCGAATCAGGGCAAATACTCTTGGGGGAAAAAAATAAATCTATCGAAGTTCATAAAGGAGTCCCTTTTTCTTTTGCTATAAAGGACTTTTCGAGATAATGAGTAAAATCAGAAGCAGCTCCATTGCTGAGATTATACAGCTGCGTCATGATAACGTCCTAGTTTTGAGGTTAGGAAGCAGCCACCTAAGTCAATGGTAAAGAACACATCTGTGCGCGCGCACACACGCACACACACACACACACACACACACACACACACACACACAAAGTTGCAAAGAAAAGGGAAATATCACCTGAGAACTAGAAGACTACACATAATTCTCTGTACTGTTCTAGCAACATGCAGACCTTCATTATAAAAGGTCAGCACAGGGCTCCATGCTGACTCGCTGAGGTCCGCGTGGTTGGCGGGCAGTCCCAGACAGCCCTTTGGTGCCAACTCACGTCCACATTCTTACTTCTGCGTGTGTAAGTATTTAGATGCCAACACACAGTAACTCAGGACAAGCAAGCAGCAGACATCTCCACCTACAGTCAACCCACCTCTCTCCTGTTTCCGTGACTTCAGAAGCTAATGCTTGCCCCACGATTTAACTGGAGGTGACACCCGAGCGGGTCGCGCGGTGATGCCGATCCGGAGCCGACCTGCTCACACGCTGAAGGGAGTGTGTACAGGCAGAGGGCCCCTCGCCAGCGCGGGGTGAGGCTGGGGCCCGGCGCTCTCCTGCTCCTGCCTTCCAGAACTGAGGACAGCCGCCCGCCCCGAGAGCAAGGCGAGGCGACTGTCACAGCGAGGGACGGAAGCTATTTCGAACTGGTCGTGGCGGCTGCACGGGACAGTGGAGCCTCAGGACTGAACGTGCAGATTTCTCCACTCCTCGGAGCCACTCCTCCGCCACAAGCAGAACGACTATGCCCACCAGGACAGCAGTGACCCTCAGCTCCCCACTCCCTGCAGCCTGCCCACACCCTAAATGTGGACCCGTCAAGACCCGATCAGAGCGCTCCCATTCAATAACCCGTCATCTCACGTGTTACGACTATCAGGTCTGTGACGTCAGAGAAAGCGATGCAGAACTTTATCCCTGGTGCAGAGGAACTTTCACAAAGTTTTTATGTGGGATGTTTTCACTGAGACCCTTAACATGCATTTCCCTCCTGACGAGAAATGCATTTCTCAAAACGAGAAACAATATTACAGACTTGATACTGAAGCAGACGATCTGAGCGCAGAGTGAAGCTTTCAGGACTGCACGGGGCGGGCGAGGGTCACCGGAGAACTAAGACTAACGAGCTCAGCGCTACCCACCCACCATCACAGCGCGCTCAAGGGGAGCCCCTGCCGTGGCCCGTTCACCACTCAAGGACACTGGCCCTCAGCCTGGGGCTTGGCCCCGGCACAGGACGTGGTGGCTCAGTGTCAGGAGCACGGCAACCCCTGGCCATGGGGCCAACGCAAACCGCCCCGTCGAGCACCACACGGGAGATGGGACTGGCCCTCGTGCGGGGCTTCTCCTGAGTGCAGCGCGGCCGTGCATTTGTGGCTTGGGGTGCTCACTCCACTGGGGTACGCGATATCACGGTGTCTTTTCCTCTTTTCTTAAAAAGGGAGAGGAGGGAAAAAGGAGCACTTCCAGAAGGAAGTGGGGGATGAAGCGCTCTAGTTACTGGTTTACTTGGGGTTGCTGCCTGGGCCCTGGGTCACGACCTCGGTCCCTGAGTTTTTCACGGTCCGGCCAGCAGCTGGCCGAGCGCCAGGGCAGCGGCTCACCCACGGCGCCTCCCTACTGCAGACGGCAAGGCGCCGCCCGCGGGCTTCTCCACTGAAGGTCGCTATTCTTCCCTCTGTGTGTGTGTGAAGGCCGTGGGGCTCTGTACACATCTCAGGCTGCAGGAGACACAAGCAGACATGACACTAAACGCTGAGTGGGATCCAGGACTAGACCCTGAAACAGAAGAGGGACATGGGTGGGAAGCCGACGACGCGCAAGCAAGTCTGGACTCCCTGAGAGGACTGCGCAGATGGTCGTGTTCTGGCTTTCGGAGCGGTGCTTGGTGACGTGACATCAGCATCAGAGGGAGCAGGTGAAGGGAGGAGGAAGGCTCTGTGAGCGATCTTTACAACTGTTCTGTAAGTATAACAGTACCTCAGAAGTTAAACTTTATGAAATGGCAAACTGCCGTTCCGTACATCCTGGGGGAGCCCCTGCATTCCCCAGACACTCAGTGACGGGGACGCTGCCTGCTCCTGGACCAAACGCATCAAGGTGCACTTGGCGTGCAGTGACCACTGGACGCCCCGGGCTCTCCTGGAACTGCATGCTGCACAGCTCTCTTGATAGCGGGCAGCGAGGAGCCAGCCGAAGAGTCAGATGAAATCACGACCTTTGCTATAAGGTGTCAATGGTCACCACCTTCCCGGGTGAATCTGGCTGCAGAACCAGCACCGTGCACCAAAGGCCCACACTGCAGGGACAGGAGGCAGCCACGGGAGGGCGAGGTGGGCACCCCTCAGTGCGGCCACCAGGAGGCAGGAGAGCCAACGCAGAGACAGGGCTCCCGCTCACAGCACGGGACTGGCCACACACATGACCCCCACTCACCCCATTAAAATGGCTTTTTTAAAACATGTAACAAACCCACAAGGAAGGCAAATAAGACAGCAGACGAGCTATTCCACAAATTTCTGACAGACCAAATGATCTAATGAGGACAGAGGGAACAGCCACCTGGGGCGCACAGGACACCCAAAGGAGCTGCAGACCCACACAGGCCAGGGTTCGAGAGGCAGGAAGGAGCCTCAGCAGAAGGAAGGACAGCGTCCAGCCCAGTGCAGAGCTGGTCAGGGGCCTCCCTCCACACCCCTGGGGCCAATCAAAGGGGTCTTCCTCCAACTGGAAGGCCCAGAAAAAATCTCTTTGCCACCTGGGTTCAAGGTCCCAACACAGTAACAAGTTGCCAATCATCCGAAAGAAACCCACATTATTTTCAGAACCGGCCTGCAGAGTCAGAGTTCTCTGCCCACTTCCTCTAGCTTTAGACAGTAACTACCAACACTTGAGGAGTACTTGCCCAAAGTTACTCAAAAACATGACAGTGAAATAGCCAAAACAAGAAATCAGTCTGAAAACAAAACAAAGAAAGTATCCTCAGAGTCAAGAAGACTACATGTTCATAAACTAAAGTTTCATGCAAAAGGAACAGAACAAGCAAGCACTTGGAAGTTAACATTTCAAATGTGGAAATAAAAAATTTTATTAGTATGCAGGGATAAATTAACACCCTCTCCCAGCAATGAAGTAAGACACAGGAAGAGGATAAAGAAGTAAAAAGTCAACAACCCAAGATGTCCATCACCAAATTAAAAAGAACTCCTAAGGGAGTAAATTCAACGCTGAACATGATGCAAAAGAACTTGCTGGGGTAAATGGACTGCCCCAGACTCAAGCACCTTGGTGGCACAGGGTTAGGTCTGCCACGTCCAGTCTAGCATAACCCACCTACATGCGGGGGGAGGTGGGGGGACAGAGCGGGGTGGCAAAGGGACAACCGAGTTAAACAACTAAATAAAATGCTTCTTTTTCTTCTCTGCCTGCCTTCCTACCTACTCACCTTCATTGCTGCCTGTTCCTTTCTTTAAAAAAAATTTTTTTAAGGCACTGGGAGTGGGGGATCCAAATCCAAGAGGATATTAAAGAATTACTCAAAAGGAGCAAAGCTAATTGGCAGACGATACTGGCCGCAGCGATGAAGTCAGTATTGAAACATGTGGACTGAACAAATCCAGATGTAACTGTCGGGACGGCATCTGCTCCGCCTGAGAGCAGAAGCGGAGGAGCGACTGCATGGCACCCCGGGACTGCGGGCAACGGACGGAATCCATGGCAGCAGGTAACGCCAAGAAAACAACGGCCGTTAGGAAGGTGGAAAGACTGCAGAAGGAAACGACTACGCGGCTGGGAAGCGAATAGTGTTTGCACAACTCTGGACAAGTGAACTGAACGTGCAGGAGTTCAGCGGACGGAATGAAAAAAGGACATTCTGTCCTCACCCAGCACGAGTCAAACGAGTAAAGCGCTGCTTGTGATCCAGGAGCGCGGAGAAGCTGCGAAGGGACAGGAGGAACCGTCTGGGAAGAGTGGGCTGGGCGGGACGGGCCGGGACGCCCCTTGCCCCGCGCGTGTTTCTGTGTCGTCACTTTAATATTCCACGTGTTTTTACAAAACACAGACGTCAGACAGCAGAGCGCAAAGCCCGGGCTGCGTGTCCTGGGCAGCGGCTTCACCTCCGTGGCCTGTCACCTGCCTGTGACCCGAGTCTGCGCCTCGTCGGCTCTTTGGGGGAGAAATGGGTTCCGGTGGCAGAAGGCAGCGCCCGCGTTTGTGAAGCGCTCGAGCGAGGCCGAGCCCGCCGTCCACCGACGTGGCCCGCGGGGAGCCCGGGCGTCCTGACGGGAACCCTCGACCCCAGGCGACCCCGACTCCGCCCGCCCCGCCGACGCGCGGCTCGCTCCCCGCCCGCGCCCGGGCCGCTCGAGGGGGGCCCGTCCCCGAAGCCGGGCCGGGCGCGGGGCGCGGGAGGCGGGCGGCGGCCCGGCTGTCCCAGCGGGCGGGCCCCGCGGCGCCCGGCGACGGGCGGCAGCTCCCGGACGCGGCGGGCGCCCGGGCGGAGGCGGGGGCCGGGCAGGGCCGGGCCGGGCCGGGGCGCCGCTGTCCGGGGAGCCGGGCCGGGCTGACTGCGGGCCGGGCCGTTGGCGGGGGGGCGGGCGCGGCGCCGCCGGCCGCAGGCGGACGCAGGGAGGAGGGCGGAGGGAGATCTCGCTCTCGTCTCGCCCCGCGGGAAGGGGGAGGAGGAGACGCGACCGGCTGCGGGAGCTGCAATTACCGTGTGGGCTGCGGAATTCTCGTGGTGTTTGTCGGGGAGATGCGATAATGGCGTCCGTCCTCGCGAGAGAAGCCGCCGCTCTGCGCAGGCGCCGCGAGGCCCTCCCCGCGGCCCCCCGCCCCGCGGCGAGTGCGCAGGCGCCCTGGCGCGCGGGGCGGGCCCGGCCTCCGCGAGGCCTCCCGCGCGCGCTCTCGTCCGTGCCGGCCCCGACGAGCGTGCGCAAGCGTCCTTCGCCCGCGCCGATTCGGTTCCCCGGGGCTCTTACCTCCTCATGCTGCGCGCCGCCTCCTTGCTGGCCCTCGGGAAGTCGCGTCGGCGGGCCGCGGAGGGGATTGCGGCTTTCTGGAAGCGTCCAGGACGAGGAAGGGGCGCTCCCCGACGACTACATATCCCAGAGGGCCACGCTCGGCTTGCGCGCAGTGCCCGCTGGGATGTGTAGTCCGTGCGTCGCAGCTGTGCCTGCCGGTACCTGTAGTCCCCGGCTTGGCCGACGCCAGGGGGCTGCTGGGACTTGTAGTGAAGTGCGCGCGCAGCGCTCCTGCAGCCCGGGAGCTGCGTGGCGACGGGTGTCCGCTGGGCCCCCGCCGGCCCCGGGGTGCTGCCGCCGTCAGGGCCCCGGCGGGTTCCGCGGCGCTGTGCGCCGACGGGCGTGCGACGGGGCCCCGAGACGTGCTCAGACGCCTTCTGTGATCGGTGTAACCGGGGCTGTAACGACCGTCCCCCGCTGCGCGTAGGCGTGCGGGTCCACTTGTGTCCCTGAATGCGGGTCTCGGGAGAAAACTCCCAAAGACGGTTTTCAGAAGGGACGTTCTTGCTGGCAGTGGTGGCCCCTGCCTTTCGCTGTCCTCCTTTACACTGGTCTCTAACGCGTTTTCCAGGAGCCGGAATTGCTTTGATCGCCTACTCACAAAACGGTGGCACTGTTTTCATTTGGAAAAGAAAATGCTCGGCTGTGGGTTTCCCACCCACTTCCCTTCTGCAAATAATAAAAGCCCAGTTCAGGGCAGGACCCAGCTGCGCGCCCTTGGGCGCCCTTACTGAGTTGAGTCTGTTCCGGAACTGATCCTGGGAATTCTCCTGAGGCAGCTCACTGGATCTTTTGCAAGAAATACGCCTTAGAGACATTCCAGAGAAGGAGGACAGAGACTAGCGGGGAAAAAGATAGTGCTGCTGAAATGAAATCTGCCCTCAGAGACGAGGCTTCCAGAGAGATGACGAGGAGAATTGCTCTGCGAGGTCAGATGGCTGGAAAGAGGCGAAAGCCGGCTTTGCCATCCCGAACAGCTGGTCTAGAGGCTGCTCACTGTAGGAAAGGGCTTGCAGAAGCAAACCTCAGCGGTCCCGCGACAGGAGCGGGCAGAAAAGCCTTCCATCCCTGTCCCTACTGCAGTCACAGCCAAATCTACAGAGGCCTTTTCAGGTCACCTTCCTTCCGGGAGCCGTCTCCATTTAAGGTCCCTCGGTCTTCTGGTGACTCGACAGCGTTTTTTTGCCTGTGTCGGCCCTGAATGACCCGTCATTGTTTGGTGGGGCCCAGTTTATCTGTTCACCTGCTGACCGGCCTCTGGGTTACCTGAAAGAATTAGCAAGTATGAATAAAGCTACTGTGAATATGGGTGACAGGTTTTCAGTTTTCAGCCCCTTTGAGTAAATACAAAAGATCGTGATTGCTGGCGGGAAGCATTTAGTCTTCCACAGGGGCTGCCCCTCGGCGTCCCCGTCCCCGCAGCCACCCGCGAGTGCTGCGGCCGCCCACGTCCTCACCAGCCCGGTGCCGTTGCTTCCGGACTTCGGACGTAAGACGCGTTTTCCTTGGCATGACCCTGAGGACATAGCTGTGAGGCATCTTTTCAGATGCTTCTTTGTCGCCTGCACCTCTTTGATGTCTCTTCAGATCTTTTGCCCATGTTTAAACCAGATTGTTCATTTTCTTACTTTGAGTTTTGGGGTGGGGTGTGGATTTTTTGTTGTTTAAGAAAATGTGCAGGCAGGTAGGCAGGAAGAGAGGAGGAAGAAGCATTCTTACTTTATTTAGTTGTTCATCTTGGTTGTCACTCCGCTCCCAGCCCTGCGTCACCAGCCTGGGTCCTTGGGATGCCTGTGGGCTTTGCCAGTGGACTTAACCCATGAGCCACCAGGGTGCGCCCTCTGTCTCCCTCCCTCCCCTCCCCACAGCATCTCTGGGCTTCCTTTTCTCTCCATTCTTGGGCAGAATCGCAAAAAGGGTTCCCAGCAACGGCGGACAGAGCCCCCCAGGCTCACACGTGCTGACGCAGGTTACCTGTGGGTGGTGTTCTCAGCCCAGCCAGCCAGCCAGCGGCCCCATTTCAGCCTTGCGAACGGCGCAGGGGGTTCCCGGGTCTTCATGAGAACCAGAGGGGACCCCGCACGTGCAGGGACGCCCCGTCGCGTGGAGGCCTGTCCGCACTGGTGCTTTTCTCTCTGCTCCTGTTGATCGTGTGTCCCAGGCGGGGCTGGGTGTGCCTAGCGGAGGAGACAGTTTCTCGGTCTCGGGGACTGACTGGATGGGGACGGCACAGCTCAGGCACCGCCAGGGACTATGGGCACTGGTAACCAGAAGTTCCCGTACAGAGCACCCGCTTCGGGCTCTTCAGGACGGGGGGCAGGTTTACAAATCCATAAAACGAGCACAAGCACGTGCCAGACACTGGGCTGTGAAGACCAGAGACGACGCACAGGGGCTGTCGTGAACGGAGCTCACGTTGAAACTGCCTGTGTTTCAGACCCCGGTTCAGTGTGAGTTTTTCCTGGTTTTCCACATAAAATAGACGCAGTGTGTATCCTTTGGAGATCTTAAAGCGCTTTGGTGAACCTTCCATGGCCCCGAGTGAATTTGCATTTCTGTCATTGGAGAGTAAAGTCCCTTTTTCTAGAGCGGCCTGCTGTGTACTCAGGCCGCAGATCCAAGTGCGGGTCACGTCCAGAGTGTCGCCCACACAAAACAGCAGAATAACGTGGGACCGAATGTCTGGGCACCGCGGCTCAATCAACAGGACGCACCTTTAACCGTCACAGCGCCACATGGGAGTGTCGCTCGGGCAGAAGTCACAGAGCGTGGGGAGCCCACTGACCGGGGTTTGGTGCGCAGAGACGTGGAGAAGCTCCAGAGTCGCAGTGAACGTGAGACCCGAGGGAGTGCAGTCTCCTGGGAGAGGGGCCTGGCTTGGGCACCAGCAACTGAAAAGCATTTGTCGTTTGACCACACAGTTCGAACCCAGGAACCCGGTTCAGAGATGTCTGTGCATTGCTTGCGATATGACAAAAAAAAAAAAAAGTCCCATCTGCAGGGCAGCGACTGGACGCATTGTGGTTCATCTTGCAGCGGAATGTCTGCAGTTCCAAAGCAGAGCTCCATACAGGGATGTGACTATAAATTGACCACGTGCAGAGCCTCTACAGAGGATATATCTTTTATTAAAAAAGACACGTAGAGACACATATTGTCATGGAACTTTCCAGAAAGAGCCACAAGAAACTGCTACCAGCAGTTTGCTCTGGGAGAGGTCAGAGACATGCTCACCTCTGACCAGCTGGGACCTTTTCCGTGACGTGCATGCAAACGCTGCTGTTTTGTAACGGCAGAAGTTTGGTCTTGCTGTGACGGTGAGATGTGCGGGTCAGCCGGAGGGTGTAACCTCCTCTCAGTGTCCGCTGGCTTCAGGGGGACGACGAGGCCCCCGCCCACCCACAGGAAAGGCCAGCGACTCGGCTACCAACCACAGGCAGGCTGGAGGTGGCCAGGATGTGCCCGTGACCGTGAGGGGCCTGCGGAGTGTTGGCTAGTGGCTCCCCAGGCCGGGCGGCCCGCACCCAGGTGGGCTTCACCCAGGGCTCTGGTCTGGCGCGTGCTCATGGAAGTGGCGCTGTGCTAGGCACAGACCTGTGCGTCAGCCCCCACAGCAACGGGCGGAGTCAGTTCCCCAGTCACAGAGCAGGAGGAAGAAGGGAGAGAGAGAGGGAGGGAGCTGGCCAGGCAGCCGCACCCCACACCCTCTGGACCCCGCATGACCTGGTGAGCCTCAGCCTCAACTGTGTACGTAAGCAAAGGGTCACAGGCCCTCGGGGCCCACGAGTAGACTGCAGAGGCAGCACCCCTGTTCTGGGGGGTTCCCAGAGCTGAGATTCCAGATCCGTGATGCTGTGATAGCCCAGCCCACCCAGATAAGTATCAGTGGTCCCCTTCACACACAGGAGCCCATGTTTAGACAGTAAGTCGGATGCTTCCCTGCCTGAAACTCGTGACCTCTGCAGACGCAGAGACCAGCGCAACCTGTTCTGGGCTCCTGGACCCGGACGGTGACGAAACGGGGCCTGCGGGTTTGGGCAGAAGAGTTCGTATTTTATGTTTGAAGTGCCCCGGGCCAACAGGGACTTTTACTGTGAGCTGAACGGATTCACATCCAGTGTCTGTTTTGTGGAAAGTGGGGTCTGGCTGCCTCCCCAGGGGCTCTGAAGGGGAGCCCACCCGCCCGCCCACACGCAGCCTCCCGGGACACACGCGGGCTCTGGGCCCAGTCTCAAGGACCCTGGGGCCTGGGGCCCAGCAGCTGCAAACAGGGGGATCAGCCCCCAAGCAGGCCCCGCTTGGTCTGTGGGTGTTCACTCCTGCACCCGTGGGAGCTGCCCCGAGCTCCCTGACCTGCTGGCCCTCCCCCATTCACTGGATCAAAGCACAGCGACCCGAGGGCCCTGTCCACAGCAGAGGCCATCACCCCCACCCGTCGTCACCCAGCAGCTGGGACGGACATGGGTTGAAATTTAACCACAAGGACAGGGGCTTGGGGGAAATTTTACAGAGAGAAGTGCGTCCAATCCAATCCACAGGTGCCCCGACCACAGTGGGGACAGATCATCCTCTCTGGGGGGGCCGCAGGGAACAGACAGAGATGCTGCGGCCCCTGTTGGGCAGGAGCCTTCTGAAGATCCCCGCGCGCTCCGGGCCGGCCCGGCAGGCGCCAAGGCTGGACCGGGGGTGCTCCCAGCAGCCCTGCGTGCACGGCGGCCGCGCTCGCACGGGTAAGCAGACCGCGCTGTCCCGCTGCCCCTGGCAATGTGGCGGTGCCTGTCATAACGCCACAGTGCTCTGCTTGGAGGCGGGATGGGTGCAGATGTCCACGCTGTCTCTCTGCTGACCGGTGACCTTGAACACGTCCTTTCCCCGCAGTTTGCAGGCGTTCGGAGAGTGGTGTCAGAAGAGACGCCCCACCAGCCGATGTGGCCCGACAGCAGGCGGGAGAAACCCCTGGAGCCTGGGCCACCGTGCTGTCCCTAGTCCCCTGGGCCACAGTGTCCCGCTGCTAAGCTCAGGTCCCCACCACTGACAAGTCCTCCTCAAATGGCCCCCAGCCTGCTGGTCGGGGAGCCGGAAGGCGTGAGCGCCAGCCCTCCCAGCCTCGGCCCTGCTCCGTAGGGTGGATGGCCCAGTGGTCGCCCACCCGCTGCAGCCATCAAGTGGCGGTGTCCATGGCCTGCTCACACCAGCTCCGGGGACACTGCTGGCTTTCCCGGTGCCGCCACTCTACCCCGGGGAGGAGGTGGCAGTCTGTCCGACACCACGGGTGGTTTGTGGGGCCTGAGGGCCCCTGGGTTCCTGTGAGGCCAGAACGCAGACCTGTGATGGGAGGGCCAGCGCCGGAGGCATGCACACAGCCCCCAGGGGTTTGAGGCCCCAGCTGAAGCTTTAGGTCTTTGAAGAAGGACCCCAAGGTGCCCCTCTCGCTGGCTCAGAGCCGGGAGACTTAGCGGAAGGGCAGGGAGGGAAGCCGTGGTCCCTCCAGTCACCACAGGCCAAGCCTGTCCCCTGGGAGCTCCCTAGATGTGCAGCCCTCGGGCCCACCCGGAGCTGCCCGTAGGATGTGGGAGCGGGAGGCGGGCGTGAGCCCCCAGCTCTCCCCTGGAATCACCCCTGGGGGCCGTGTTTCTGCGGGCTCGTTCTGCACTGCTGCTGACGAGGACGTGGCTGGGCAGGCGGTACGTGGCTCGCGGGAGCTCAGTGGGTCTCGTCCACACGTGTCTGCCCGCACAGGGAGACCTGCCGCAGCTTCCCTGGGCGGCACTCAAACACGGAGAGGTCACACGGAAGTGCGTTTCATCTTCTCTTGAAAAATCTAAAGATCTGGCAGCTTTGAGCAACAATAAAATCGTCACCGTGAATTCAGATGTAATGAAGAGAAATGAAGTAACACACTAGAGGGTGGGCCCTGGTGGCCTAGCAGCACACCGGGAGCAGTCCCACACTTGTCCTGCGGTCCTGGGTTCGGACCCAGGTCTCGGGGAAGCGACCAGCGTGAGCAACTCAGTAGCAAGAAAACGCTTCCTCCTCCTGTCTCTTCCTGCCTGTCTACCTGCCTTCATTCCTGCTGCACCTTTCCTTTAAAAAAGAGAGAGGCTGTTTGAGGTCACGTAAGGGTGACCCCAGTCTAAAGCTGGGGAAGTAGCCTGAGGGCTGCCCTTCGGAGACCTGGTTAGCTCCGTAGTTTGAACAGATGGTGGGGGAGGCGGGTGGGGGGACAGAGAAAAGTATATTCATCCCGATGAAAGAGACTAGGTCAAGGGGACTTCCCGCTAACTCCAAACATTCTTGGTTCAAGACAAGGGCAGTATCCAGGCATGAGAAATCACAGAGCCCAAGTCACGGCTGCTCCTCGTCTCCCTAATGCGGCCCCTCCAGGCTCGCTGCGAAACGGAGATCAGGCAGAGGATCAGGCGTCCACCTTGGGCAGCGCCTAGGCGGCCATGGGCGGCGGACGCTCTGCTGCGGGTGCCATTAGCGACCGGCCTCCACGGGAGCACTTCTGTTTACGCAGTGGAGACCCCCACGCCCGCTGGCCTTGCAGACCCTGTGGCCCCCACTTCCCCGCCTGTACCCCGCCAGGGCCCCCATCACACAGCCCCACCTCCGATTTCATGAGAACTGGCTCTTTCGTGTGGTTGAGTTTTCTCCCCAACACTTAGCCCAGCTGGCTCACGGCTCACGGCCGTCTTTCAGTCGTGTGCGCAGAGGGTTTCCCACAGCGACAGGTGCACCGTCCTGGGGAAGCCAGAATCTCGTGGTGGGATTTCGGGCCGTAGGGGCCCATTGGACAGGGCTTGGGGGTCCCCTCGAGGCCACCCCTGCCAGGCCTGGAGGCACCCAGTGGGGGGGCCCCAAGAAAGGAAGGGGTCTGTCTGCTAGCTGTCTTACGGCCCAACATTCCCAGCTCCTGCGGGAGGTGACGGAGAGGCTGGAGGTGGTGGCCCGCAGCCGACCTGGCTGCGCCACACTCTGCTCCTCCCCGCCAGCCCCCTCACCTCCCACATCTGGGCAGGAACCGCACCTGACAGTGACCACAGATGAAACCCAGATAACGCAGGCCTCCCGGTCAAGGCAGCTGCAGAGGGCCCGAGGGTGGGGCAGGGCCACATCCAGGCTGGGCTGCCTTCCCGACAGCCGGTCCGGCCCCTCGGGATCTCGTCTGAACGCTCCTGGCCTCCCCACTGCGACGCTGACGTCACCGTGTCCTCTCCCTCCCCTCTGCCCAGTGCACCCCCTCTGGAAGGGCCCGGTCTCCGTGCCTGGGGGCACGCGGCAGTCCCCCATCAACATCCGCTGGAGGGACAGTGTCTACGACCCCCAGCTGCCGCCTCTCAGGGTCTCCTACGCCGCGGCCACCAGCCGCCATGTCTGGAACACGGGCTACGTCTTCCAGGTGGAGTTTGACGATGCCTGCGAGGGGTCAGGTGAGCAGGGCTGGGGCGGGCTGGAGCCCTTCTCGCTCCCCTGCAGCTGAGCCGGGAGGGGTGAGAGCTTTGCTTATATACACTGGCGGGGACGGGACAGGGACACCCCAGCACTTCGGGGACGACCAGGAAGAGCCCTCCAAGACTGTCAGCGGGCCGGGGACAACAGGGCTCATCTTACAGGCTGTAACGCAGTCACTTACGTTCTCGCAGCCCACTGGGGACAGCCATGAGCAAAGTCCCTTCCCTCGTGGGCTTCACTCCTGGGGCTAAGACGCTGACAGAAGAGTAAACACTGCCTGTCCTCTGGGGGCAGAGGCGCCGTGTGGTGGCGGTGAGGGGAGGCTGGGTGCTGGCAGAGCCTGTGGGCTGAGAGAGAGCCTGGCTGCTGCTTTCCCGGACACCAGTGCTGTGAGGAAGAGGAGGGTGGCGGGCAGGGGTGTTGCAGGGCCAAGGAGGAGGCTGCCTGGGAGGAGATGGCGGAGGCTGCGGACAGCGGGGGCGGGGAGGCAGGGAGAGGTCCAGACCCAGCACCTTCCAGGGTCCCAGAGCTCTGCCATGGCCCCCAGTCCTTGCCAGGAGCCCACAGAAGTTTGGTGGATACTCTCTCAGGTTTGGAAGTTTCCTTCTTTTCCTCTGCGGTTGTCCAGTTCCTCCCATGGGTCCTCTAGCACCCAGTCAGGCACATCTGCTTTCCTTCTGCGAGTCAGGATGTGTTAACGTACAGTTGGGACCAATGTGACCCGCCCCAGTGGAACCCATGGGCGCCAGGTCTCACCGGAGCATCCCTGCTAGACAGCACGTCAGTGTGTTGCTAGGGAAGCAGGTGTGTCCTGAGTGGCCCCGAGAGAGAGGACTCTGGAAGCTGGGCGTGGTTCTTCCAGACGTTCTGTTCCCTTTGCCAGTCCTGCTTGCATCCGTCTGTGATACCTCATGGCTGTGCGCGCACTAGCTGCTGGGTCCTGGGAACCCCAGAGGAAGATTGAGCATCGTTGTCACTCAGGTGACTGACGGAGGCACGAATGAGCCTCTGTTTCTCTCCTGTGAGTGCAAAGGGGGAGGCATCCATTCGCAGGGGTGGGGAGCACTGAGCACAGTGGGCACAGATGAATTCCCCGTGGCCGTCCTTAGAGGCAGGTGTGCCCAGCCCTGTGTCCTGGGGTCCCGTGACGTCAGTGCTGCGCTCCCACTACCAGAGACTGCGTTCTCTGAGACAGTCCCCGACGCGGTAGACCTGTGAGCAGGTGCAGTGCCTGCTGTGAACACCTGAACCCTGAAAGTTTCCAGCTTTCCTAGAGCTTGGGGAGAGGCCGGGGGACACGGCCAGGACAGAAAGCGCCACCCTCCTGCCCTGTCCCTCCTCCAGTGGACTGGAGGGCAGTGGCAGGGAAGAGAGCCCTTTTTCCCTGTGCCAGACCCTACAGAGTGCGTCACACACACCGGGCTTCCATCTTCCTGGGTGGGAAGGAGCCCAGTTTCCCGGGGCAGGTGTCTGGGTGCTCCTAGCTAGTTGTCATAGTAACCCTCAGGTTTACTACTGGAGAGCGCTCATCTAGTGCGAGTGACAGAGACGCCCAAGCCAAACAGACACAACCCTCTTGGAAGGATAAAACTAGCTCAGAGAAGAGAAAGCACAGGGAGCAGGCAGATTCAGGGGCCTGGGGAGCAGGGGTTTATGATTTATTTATTTACTCTGTTAACTTTTTTCTGCTTTTTTCATCTGTCCCAAGGACAAATTCTCAAGGAGCAACTGAAATGAGATTTTCAGGTTTAATATGGAGATATATATTTAAATCTACACACACACACACGTGTGTGTATGTATATGCATACGTGTATATATATATATGTTTAATGTTATACAACTTCAAAAGATTGAATAAAGAATAGTTTCTGAACAGTTGACGGTTCGATTAATAGTTGTGTGACTATTAATAATTTTGAGAAAAACAAATATGAATACAGATGAGTCACTGTAGAATTCACGCTCATCCCATTTAATTTTTTTATGTAGTTAATGGCCTCACTGGTATCTATAGAACAGATTTGTTTTCCTTTAAATGATAAAATATAAAAATGATTTTGAAATGTAAAATGAAATATAAAAATGATTTTGAAAATTATTTTGGATTTTTAAATTTTATTGTTAAGATACGTTTGATAACAGAGTTTACACTCCCAAGGAAAAGGGCCTGGGGGCTGAGCATGGCCCCCGTCAGGCACCCTGACAGATGTGTTCCCCAAGACCACATGCAACAGGGGTGGGGGACCCAGGGAAACCGTGGTGCTGTTTCTAGTCAGGGTGGGGTATGCGAGCATCCTCTTTATTGTATTTATTTACTTATTTATTAAAGAAAAGGTATAGGTAGGAGTGAAGGTAACTAGGCAGGAGGCAGGAGAGAGAGAAAAAAGCACTTTACTCTTATTTAGTTGTACATCTTCTTTGTTCTCCCTGACTGAGAACTTGAACCCTGGTCCTTGGGATGTATGTGGACTGCACTCGGCCGGAGACGGCAGACCAACCACTACTCCGTCAGGGCGCGTTATTGCCATTTTTGTGCGGGTGTCTCACAACTGGTGCACGTAGGACTCTAGGTGCTGTGTCACAGGGGCTCAGGTCAGCTTTTAGGTTGGGAAACGAGACCATGGCAGGTGATAATTACTCCCAGAATCACAAGTCAAGGCCTCCTTTTCACTAAGAACTTCAGACTCTTAACTTTTTACCCGCAACAGTGAATAAACAGGCTTAGTGAGCGTCTGGTGCCCCGCCCGGCACCTCCGGTTCCCAGGCCGGGGCGGGTGCTGCCCCCCTGCAGGTCATGCTAACACCGACTCGCGGGCCTGCCCGGGGATTCGTAGCCCAGAATCTGCGTTTCTTACAGGCTGGCCGGGCTGTGGGGCTGCTGGCCCCGGGCACCGGCATCCGATGTCGCCGGGCTCAGCATCGGTCCTCCTTCCTCTGCGACCCACGTTCTGACCACGCACCTGTTTGAAAGAGAACTGATACCGCCCCCAGCGCTGGGTGGGCGTGGCCAGCTCTCGGGCGTCAGTGATTGGTCTTGGAGTAGGCATGTGACTCAAGCCGGGCCAATGAGAACCGAGGAGTTTTTCTGGGCCATGTGCGCACCTGGGCTCCGCCGCCAGCCGGCGAGTCATCGTGCTGCCGCTCCCGCGGTCTGCTGTGTCATCTGGGCCTTCCTCTGCCCCGGTCTAGGAAGAGTCACTCTTCTGGAGACAAGGGGACAAGACGCCATGTCAGCTCTGTCCCTTGCAGGCCATTCCGCTCTTCTGAACCTGACCCTGCCAGGGAATTCCGTCCACGTTTCCCGCCATGCTGCCAGTCCCTCCCAATCTCAGAGGTCCACCCCGGCCGTGGACATCAGCCCACTGCCTTGACTGTCTCCTCCCACACCCTGCTCTCCCACCCAGTGTCCTCCTCCCTGCGACCCATCTTTTCCTCCTTCCCTGGCATTGTCCCCAGGGAGCCCCACACTTGTCATAGCCCGGCCCCCAGCATCTATACGCGGTCTCCCCATCACACTGCTGTGTTCGCAGTCCCGACATCTGAGCTCAGACCTCAAGACCACCCGTCCTCAGCCATGGGGACAGACTCAGTATCTGGCCACCCACACTTCCAACTCAGGGAGCGACTTCTCCACCGCTTTCTACCTGCAGCCCCAGTCTGCATCCTTCAGGCTAGCTCAGCGGTCGCTCCCGTGGGGACACCTCCTGATGTCCTACACTACTGGCCCCTGGCGCCGCCGTCATGCCAACCACACACACACACCTGGATTTCTGAATGTCCACCTGTCCCTGTTGACTGCAGCTCCTGGGGCCAGGATCACACCATCGCCCCCTCCCCAGGGCGGTGCCATGTGAGACACGTACAAGAAACCATAAGAGCTCATTGAAAGAATAATTTTGCATTATGCTTTTTCTGTGGCCAACAAGCCCCGTCGCATAGACACACGTGTGTCTGTCTTGGGTGTGTACACAGGTCCTGTCCTGGAGGGTGGAGGCTTTTTCAGGTGCCGCCAGTGTCTGCTTGGCGCGGGATGAGGCTGCTGAGAATTTAAGGGCACAGAAAGAGCAGAGCCAGGCACCGGCCCTGGCGGATCTCACCAGGCACCAGGGGCTGTGCTGGGAAGTGTCTTTCAAGTGTCGCTGCATTGATCCCCGCTGCGTTCCAGTGACATCGGCGTCTGTATCTTCTGACGAACATCGAGTCTGAGATGCAGGGAGCTAGAACACCTGTGCAGAGCGGCGCACATGCAACCAGGGTTTGAACCAACATGTGACGAGCTTGGCTTTAACTCCCAGAGGGCGTGCTGGCTCCCGTGGTTCCGAGTGTGGGACTGGCGGCGCCCCCCAGCACTGTCTCTGTGCCCCCACAGCTGTGGCTCCGTCTTGCCTGGACAGGATGATCACAACCTTCCCGTGAGACCTCACTACTTGGGAACATTCCTCAAATCCCAGGTGCTGTCACGAGCAGGCGGGGCTTCGGGAACACAGCATTCTTTGTAGCTTTGACTAATTAGAGGGTCTCAAACCCTCTCTTCTTCTTTTAAGCCTAAAACAACTGTTTCTGCCAGAGCCTGCCCATCTGGTGAAAGCAGCGACCACAAATAGATTAGCAGCGACTGTGACTCTGGGGTAAGGTGGCCTGATGTCATCTGTCTCGGGGCAGGTGGAGGCTGGGGAGCACAGTCGCTGATGCCGTTCCCCCTCACGCCCGCTGCGACCGCTCCCGAGACCCTGCTGGCGCCTTGGGGCTGAAGGCCGGCGAGCCAGCGGCTGCCCCCTCAGACGCTCACCGAGGCTACTGCCCTGACACGGTTCCGGGGGACGTTGTTAAGATGCTTTGATCTGGGGCTGTGGCCCCCCCATGGGGTCCCCGAGTTCCCAGCAGACACAGTCACCACATCTGACCCAAACCTGCTGCACAGCGGAGGGTGGACCCTCAGGCGGGCCTGGGGCAGCAACTTAACCACCTGAGTCTCAGTTTGCTCTTCTGAAATCACGATGATTAACTGCTGCAGGGTCACTGTGGGGAGCTGGTCGCGTGGGGACTTTCCGGCAAGTGCTCACTGTGTGCTGGACAGTGAGCTAGCAGCTCTCAGTGCCTGCCACCATCCGCAGGGGCCAAGACAATGGGCACGGGCAGGAAGGTGCCCAGGCTGCAGCCGGACCCGGGGACCACACTGTCTGTGCTTGCTGGGGAGCGCTCCCTTCTGCGTATTTTAGAAAATGAGTTATGACTGTGCTCATGTGTGTGAAGGAGAAGAGGCGACTTCATGAACCATGGAGTTTCGCAGCAAGAGCAGAGCAACTGCGTGTCTGGAGCAGCCCCCTGCTTTTGGAGTGAAGAGAGATGGTGGGGCCTTTCATGATGACCAGCGCCTGGGCCAGCTTCTGCTTCTCTTGCGTTCTAGCTTTCAGCTGCAAGTCCTCGTATGACAGAAGCAAAGCAGAAGCGCCAATCCCGACCCCATGTGACACTCAGTGGCACCCGTCAGCCACTGCATATTTTCCCAGCTTTCGCCACAAGGAGGAGCTACCGTCACGGGGCCAGGGACACGGGGAACCCGGGAGGTCGCCCCCATCCCCAGCAGCACATGGCTCCTCAGCTAAGAGGGGTGCCTGACAGTCACCTGGGTCAGAGCAGACGGTGATAGAAGTCCGCTCGCAGCAGAGCTGCCAGGGAGAGCTAAGCCGCGCTCACGTCGCAGTCACGATCGGTGCTCATGAAACGCAGATCCCAGCCCTCGCCTGCCCTTTCGAACCAGAACCTGGGCTGCGGGTACAAATCCAGATGGGAGCCAGCCGTCAGCCACCAACGTCAGCTGCCCACGTCAGCCAGCAGCTCTGGGAGGCCATGCTCTGGGTGCTCAGGGTGGCTTGGAAGAGAAGCTTCCAGTAACACCGGGTCACATAATGGGATTAGATTAAGCAAGGACGCACGGGGTCAGCGCTGGTGGGAAAGGTAGCGCCCCGTAGCTCAGTGGCTAATCAGCTCGCTCTTTACTTTTGTTTATGAGATTCTTGGCTTATTATGTTTTTCATTCAAAAGAGATCCTCTTTATCTCTTAATTAAAGCGAATTCTAGAGGCTGGCCCACCTCTCGGCTGTGGCTCTTCTCTCCCTGGGGACGGGGGCAGAGGTTCCACCCCCTGGTGGCAGCCCTGAGATCCGCACCCGCGGGTGCACTGACCTCCGTCCCCAGGCTGTGGCCGGCTGGGCGCAGGGACAGAGGTGGAGATGGACACAGTCCCCTCGGGGCCACCTTTCAGTGTGTTGTTTCAGCAGACAGGGTGACCTGGGCGGCCTCAGCTGGGACAGCGGCACTGCCGGCGGCACGCTGACCACGTCCCTCTGCCCCTCAGGAATCAGCGGCGGCCCCCTGGAGGTCCACTACCGGCTGCGCCAGCTCCACTTCCACTGGGGAGCCACGGACGCGTGGGGCTCAGAGCACACGGTGGATGACGGCATGTACCCGGCCGAGGTGCGTGGTCCCTGCGGCGAGGGTGCGCCTGCTGCGTGGGCTGCTGGGGCCTCCATCCCGTCGTCCGGAGTGAAGGCTCCTGGACTGGGGGCGGGACTGCCAGGCCTGGGACAGCCTGCTGCCCCCGTCCCACGGAGGCCACCATTCACCCCTGACAGAGAAGAGACCGAGGCTCCGAGGCCTGGTCACTCCAGACTTGGACACAGGCGGGCAGTGGAATGCCTGTCTCCCTGGGCCCTTGAGGCCTCCGGAGAAGTGAGCTCTGTCTTCCTAAAGCAAATGCTATTTGCCACAGCCCTAAGGGAAGGGGGGTACGCCTCAGCGACTGGGTTTTGTCGCGGGGCGGGGGTGTGGGTCTTCCCCCGACGTTTTATTATGAAACCTTCCCAACGCGGAACAAGGGGCCCGGCAGACAGTGCAGCCTGACTGCTGCGACCACGGGGCCTCTCTTCTCTGTGACGCTCTGCCCACCCCCAGCCGCCTGATCCAGTGAGCTCCAGGCTGTGGGCTGTTTCTGCTGGACGCTTTATGGTTTGAGCACTAGAGGCCTGTCCAACCCAAACATGAAAATGAGTCACTACCCACGGTGGCCTGTGTCCATGGTGACCCGTGTCTGGAGTGGCCCATGTCTGGTGTGGCCCTGTGTCCGTGTGGCCCGTGTCCATGGTGGCCCCGTCCGTGGTGGCCTGTGTCCTTGGTGGCCCATGTCCATGGTGGCCCCGTCCCTGGTGGCCCCGTCCGTGGTGGCCTGTGTCCCTGGTGGCCTGTGTCCCTGGTGGCCCCGTCCCTGGTGGCCCATGTCCACGGTGGCCCCGTCCGTGGTGGCCTGTGTCCCTGGTGACCCCGTCCCTGGTGGCCCTGTCCCTGGTGGCCCCGTCGTGGTGGCCTGTGTCCAGGGTGGCCCGTGTCTGGAGTGGCCCATGTCTGGTGTGGCCCTGTGTCCATGTGGCCCGTGTTCACGGTGGCCCCATCCGTGGTGGCCCCGTCCCTGGTGGCCCCGTCCCTGGTGGCCCTGTCCGTGTGGTCTGCTCCACCGTGGGACTCCCCCCACCCCGGGGCCTCTCTGAGTGTTTGCCGACCACAGCAACGCGCCCCCCTTCTGTGCCAGCTGCACTTAGTTCACTGGAATGCAGCGCAGCACCGGAGCTACCCTGAGGCGGTGCTGGGGGAGAAGGGACTGGCGGTGATCGGCGTGTTTTTGAAGGTAAGCCTGCAGCGTGGCATCCAGGGCCGTGCTCACCGTGGTCCCTGGGTGGTGTGGCTGCTACCACCTTTCCTCACGCCCTTCCGTGTGTCCTGCCCTGCAGCTGGGGATGCGTCACCAGGCCCTGCAGAAGGTGGTGGAAGTTCTGCCAGAGATAAGGCACAAGGTAAGACTCAGCTGCTTCCAAAGTGAGGCTGTCCCCAGAAGCCACTTGTCCGGCGGAAACAGACGAGCCCACCGGGAGGACGGGCCCCCACGGCGGGTCTGAGTCAGGGCAGGAACCACGACAGACCCCAGCTACGGCCGGGCCTTCCCTCCGTGGGGGTCAGCGACTCAGCGGGGCCGGAATCCCACTGCTCAGCAGCACCTGGGGGAACCTGCGCGGCCACCCACCGCCACCCGCTGTTTCATACTTTCCATGAATCGACAGCTTTTGCTGTTTGCGGGAAAGGGAAGGTGTGACAGGAATGAAGGTGAGCAGGCAGGCAGCGAGAGGAGGAGGAAGCATTCATTTTTGTTTAGTGTCGTTGTTCATCTGGACTGTTCCTCTGCTCCGGGTCACAAACCCAGGTCCTTGCACTGTGTGTGGACCGTCCCAGTCAGAGGTGGCGCCCTAACCGCTCCTCTACCAGTGAGGACCAGCCTTTGAGAGACTTCCGCTGTCCCAGGCGATGAAATCCACACACTGTGACACCATCGTCCACAGTCAATTGCAGTCAGCACCCAACTCTCACATCTAGGTGTGCCCACTGCCCCCACCACCCCTCAGGGGGACACAGGGACCCGGGAGGGGGCAGCGTGCGGCCCATCCTCTTCCCGGCTCTTTGTCACCTGCTGTGTGCACAGCAGACAAGATGACAAGGACAACAGTGTCCCTTTTCCAGGACTTTGATGGACAAGTGGGAATTTCAAAGAAATGTAGTTTATTTATTCAGAAGCAAACAACAGACTCTGAGACAGAGGGTCCCCTGGCCCTTGGCCGTGGGGACAGGCTCCTGTCTTGACAATGGGGTTGGGGGCTCCGGACGGAAGCGGGCCAGCCCTTCCTCACCGGCCAGGCGCTTTCATCTGTGTCCTGCCTCCCCTTGATCTGCCCTCCAGCCACCTGGGGGTGCAAGGCCGACCCCCAACGCTGCGCAGGACTGCCACAAGGTCGAGGCGCTGGGAAGGAAGGAGCTGTTTCCTGGCCTGTGTGCCTCCTGGAAGGTTCTGGAGCAATTCTCCCGTGTCTCCATGCCTGCCCTGGGCCTCAGTTTCCACCCCCTGAAATCAGAGTGCGAGAGAAAGCCAGCCTCATGGTTCTGCAGGGGTCAGGATCGGTCAGGGCCTCCACCCTGGACCCCCAATTTCTGCATCCATTTCACATTTGCCCTGTTGTCACAGGTCACCCGCGGGGCAGCTCTGTGGGGCTCAGCACTGGCAGAGTCGCACCGCCACAGGGCCCTGCAGAGCAGAGCGCCCCAACCTCCCCAGTGTCTGTAGGTTAAGCCCCGTCATTCCACCCCCCACTTTTTCTCCCCAGCGCCATTGTGTGGAGTCCGGTCAATGGGGGTCCCGCAGAAGGGGTCTCACTCCACCGCCCCTCCCAGGCGCTGGGGGGCCTCCATGTGCTTGGGGACCCGGGAGACCCCTTGGTGCCCTCAGGCCACGCCGCACCCCCACGTGCTTGAGAGGCAGGACGTGGTGCTCCGGTGACCTGGCCGGAAACGTCATGTCCCTCAAATGGTCACTGAGGTGTGACCTGGTGGGGCAGCAGTTGGGTCCACTGCCTCCACCGGCGCCATCCAAGCTCATCCCAGGGACCCGCTTCGCCTCCTGGGGCCGGGGGACCGACCGAGATGAACAACTACGTAGAACAAATGCTTCTTCCTCCCCTCTCCCCCTGCTCCCCTCTCCCCCGCCTCTGCTCACCATCAGTCCTGCTACTCCTCTTCTCAAGAAACGTCACCGGCAAGAAGCCAGCAGTGGGCACAGGGGCTGATCCGTCCAGTTACAATCAGATGACCGTTTGCCCCACTGCCCCTCTGCAGGGGTCAGACCCATGGGGCCTGGGGCCCCTCACCAGATAGTGGTGAAGCTCTGGGGGTCAGGGTGGCCATCCCCTTGTCTCCCCAGAGACAGAGACGTGCCTCGGGTGGCCATGAGATTGCAGGTGACAGCGCTGGGTGCTGCTGTCACCACACCATACACACTGTGCTCTGCACTGATTGTGCTTCTGCCCCTGCTTCTCCATGTGCCCCAGCACCTGTGTCCCCCAGCACCCCATGTCCCCCAGCAGCCCACCCCCAGCACCCCGTGTCCCCCAGCACCCCGTGTCCCCCAGCACCCCGTGTCCCCCAGCAGCCCACACAGTGGCTCTGTCTCCAGGACGCGCGGGTGGCCCTGGGCCCCTTCCAGCCCTCCTGCCTGCTGCCTGCCTGCCCTGATTACTGGACCTACCCAGGCTCGCTCACCACACCCCCGCTCACTGAGTCGGTCACCTGGATCCTGTACAAGATGCCCATTGAGGTGTCTCCAGACCAGGTGAGTGGCACCTGTGCCCTTTGCAGGAAAATGCCCAGTTTCTTCTCTTCTCCTTCATGAAGAAATTGTGCACAAGCATCTGGATTACTGGTGCTTTTAGTGTATCGTGAACATGA
>RJWH01005690.1:0-70418 GCA_004363575.1 Solenodon paradoxus | reverse complement strand
GGTCACTATCTGTTTTCACCCTAAACATCTACCTCGTGTATCTGACTCCTCACTCCATTTTTTGTCTTTGGAATGACAATGACGATAGGTGCTATTTTCATGTTCTTGTTAAGTGCTCTGTGCACCTGGTATATCACCTCTGATTTTCCCAGCAACCCGGGAGGAGGGTGTGATGTCCATGGTGCAGACAGTGAAACTGAGGCTCGAGGGACCAAGACTTCACATCTGCCAGAGCCTGGTGCCGTCGGGGTGCTGGTTTTGGGAACTTGACCACAGAGACACCAAAGTCAGTTCCAAGAAACAAAGAGCAGTGGGGCGAGTGTGGGGGGTAATACAGGGTCCAGGAGAAGTGCTCTTCCACATCCTGACCTTTAACTTATGGCTGCGGTCCCTGGAGAGATCACCATTAGCTCCTGGGTCAGCTCAGAGAGAGATATGCACCCCAGCTTGTCAGCCTTGCTCTGGTTGCTATTTTTGGTGATCTCTGTGACCAGCTTCTGCAGAGAAGGCATTTCAAGTCTCTGTTTGAAGAAATTGTCATGACTTGTATAAAAGTGCATTAATGAGCTCTGTCCTGGCCAAGACACGGATTTTTCTTTAATGTTCAGCTGATTTGCAGGAATTACCTAGACACTGGGAGCAGAGGGACACATAGAGGGCTGGGTTTGGCTCACAAGCAGTGGCTCCTGTTTGGGGAAGCAGGGAGCTAGAGCAGCCTCTGAGTCCCCAGCTCTGGGGTCTCTCCCAGGGGCTCCCAGGAGTGAGGACATGGGGTAACCGTCAGAGTCAGCCTTCCCTGGGTGTGGATTTGGTCTCAGCCACGTAGGAGTTGTGTGACTGTTCACCAGCCCCTTACTTAGCCTTTCTGTGCCTCAGTGTCCCCATCTGCTAAGTGGGGAAATTGTAGTACCTGTTCGAGCACGAGGGTGGTTACAAAAATTAACTGAGTTAATATATGTAATGCATTTAGAAGTGTGCCTGGCACGAGGCAAGTGTTCATAAAACAAACTCAATAGGGAGGTAGTTTTCCTGGGCAGGCAGGATGCCCATGTATGGGCTGTACACATACCCTCCTGCAGAATCCTCTTGGGCTTTTTGCTCAAGGTGCCTGAGATGTTGTGCCACGTAGTAGCCTTCTGTCCTAGTGCAGTTGATGGCACCCCAGAACCATGTTTGAGTTCAGGTTTCCTGAGATGAGGTGGCCCTGAAGGCCCTGCCCTGATGGATGACTGCAACTCACAGGGGGACACTCTCTGGCCCCGTCCCACCCCACCCCACCCCAGGTAGGTGGGGAGTGCTGTCAGAATCTCAGGGTGTTCATAGCCTACCCACTGGTTGTCACTCTCTCCGTGTTTTCTTGCCCAGGGGATTCTGGCATTTCCCCCTGGGGAGTACTCAGCAGGATCCGGAGAGAGTGGCCTGGAGTGTGCGGTTGGACAAAAGCACCTCCAGGAATTTGGATACATTTCCTCCGCAATTGAGAGCCACTGACAGGGAAGAATTCCACGTTAGAGGAAAAGCGTTGCAGACTTTCCATGCAGAGATGGTCTGCAGTCCTAGGCCAGACAAGAACCTCTGGGGATAAGGTGGGTGGGGTGCTGGGGTCTCCCAGAGGGGGCCTCCCCCACATGCCCCACTCTCAGGCAGGTGACAAGGTGCTCCCTCCATGGTGGGGGCCTGCAGCAGGGACTCTGGTGTCCCCGAGCTGTCCCTCAGCCCCAGGTGGGGGCGGCCAGCCAGGCGCTGAGACCTGCTGTGCTGCGGGTTTCCAGCAGCCCCTCCCGGTGCAGTTCCTCTTTCATTTCTGCCTGATCAGTCTCTGTCTCTGCCTCCCAGGCAGCACCTGACTCACAGATGGTTCCGCCTGTCACCCAGTTCGTCTTAGGAGACCACTGGGAGAGGACAGCAGGGCCAGATGGTAAAGGGCCTTGAACGTGGAGAGCAGCAGAGCAGCAAGATTTAGGCAGAAGCTGTGGGGAGGAGAGTGAAGCGGGCACCGAGGAGGGAGGCCAGGGGCTTGTCCCCGCACATCATGGAAACCCTTTTGTCCTTAGCTGGTGTTTACCTGTGTTGGCTCAGGGGTGTTGGAGATGGAGGGTCCCAGTCACCCTCCCCCAGGGGAGATGTTTAAATATTGATAGCTGACCAGCAGGGAGCCAGCCTTCGGAGAGGTGTGGCCACACACTGGAGCTGGGCCTCTCAGCGCCCGCCCCATCCCACTGTGCCTCCCTCCCAGGGAGCCCAGGGTCCTGGCCTGCAGGGACATCCGGGCTGTTCCAGGGTGCAGGGCAGTGGTCATTTGCTAGCTGTGAAGCATTTCTGTATTTTTCTTTTAAAGGCAGGAAGAGCGAGGAGGAAGAAGCACCTTGATTTTAGTTTTATTTAGCTGTTTGCACTGGTTCTTGCCCTCTGGATCTGGGACCCAGGTCTCAAACCCAGGGGTGTGTGGTTTGGGCTTCTGTGGAGGCGACGGACCTAACCACTGCTACTCCACCAGGGTACACCTGAGTTTCTGTATTTTTAGCAACCAGTATTGTCACCCTGGTGTGCACGACTGAGCACGAATTCTGAGGCCTGAGCCCCCAACTTGGGGCCGCTGCTGAGGAAGACCTCGAAGTAGGAAGGCCAGTGAAGGGTAGGCAGTGGGGGGAGAAGGCTAGTGATTCAGGTGGCTAGTTACAATGACTTGGGAAGGATGCAAAGTACAGTTTGCAGGGGACCGCCAGACTCTTAACTGGGTCTGGGTCCCCAGAGTATTCACTGAGGAATCTCAGAGTCTTGAAGTCTCTGTGGAGCTGGGCAGACCCTCCTGGCAGCTATTCGGGCATAGCCCAACCCCATGGTACCCCTCTGGGTGCTTTGTCTTCATGCAGAAAGAGGAGGGGTGGGGCTCTGGCTGGGGCAGATGTGGGGGCGTCTTTGTCCATCTGCCCAGCCTGCCCCCTGCACCTCTAGGTCCTGGTGCTCCCCTCACCCCTACCCCAGCCACCTCAGGGATTAGCCTCAGACAGCTGTTAGCTCTGCCCAAGTGGAGGGAGTTTATCCGCTTGGCTGGGCCTGCTCCCAGCCCTCGAGGACCCTGGTGCCTTCAATTACTCCAGGTGCAAATTCATTTCATCCAGATTCACAGGACGGCTGTGGAGGGCTGTGCTCTGGCTTTATTGCAAAATGCATTATTTTCCCTCCTCTCTCAAAAATATTTATCTATGCTAATTTAGCACGGGAGCCAGCTAAGTTCTGCATGGGGAATTACCCTATTAATTCTGCTGCCTGGAAATACGGTGCCCGGTTGCAGAGATGTTTCTACTGCATCTGGCTGGAGGGTGAGGCTGGGCAGCTTCCTCCCTTGGATTAGACCCCTGGGCTGGAATGGGAACAGGCTTCCTGCTGGCCATTTGGAGAGGTGCTGGGGGGCTGTGTACCTTACAGAACTCCTTCATAGACTAAAAAAATAGAACCGTTTGTTGGAGGTCAGGTGAGAAAGGTTCAGCTTTTCATATCGACAGACTCGGCTTCCATTCTGGTGCTGGCACTGCCATTTATCTGCTGGGTGACCTTGAGTGAATGTCGCACCCTCTCTGAGCCTTGGTCCCATGTCTATAAACTAAAACTAATAACGTTGTGGAGGAGTGACAAGAGTCTTTCACATGACGCTCTCGAAGCTGCAGGCATGAAGCAGGTGCATCTTGAGAGGTTATTAATATTCCTTTTTTTCGCAGCCATGCCGTCTAGAGATTGCTTTCACCACGTTCCCATGCGGCGGGTGCTCCATTTCATATTTTACAGATGAGCACATTGTCTACTGGACACCCCAGGTGGGTGTCTCAGGGACTCCGAAAAGAGCTGTGGGTGTGCAATGGCTCCCATCGCTCACGGCGTTACTTCTGCAGACAGATGGGCCGATGGAGGACGGAGGGCAGTAAGTAGCCCTCCACTGGCCATGTTTGCAGACTGGGGCCCCTGGGTCATCCGGACGCCTGTCCTTTTCCCTCTTTCACATCCAGCAAACTCCAGTCCATGACCCAGCCTGCAGCCGCCAGTGTCTTCCTTCTCAGGCCTGGGAGACCAGTGCTCTGCATTTTGTTTTTGCTGCCCTCACAGCTGTGATCCTCTGAAGCCAGGTCATGCTCTTGTCCTGCCATGCACACCTTCATAGGTTGCCCTCACCTCTAACTCCCTAACAAGATGCTTGGCTTCCAGTAGCCAGCAACTTCCTGCCCCCAGTCCTGGTGATGCAGGAGGCTCCAGCCCAGCCACTGAGATGTGAAGCTGCTTCTGGGAAAAACTGTATTCTTGTTTTCCCGCTACCTTTTATTAACATATCCCTCGCACAAAACAACACCCGCCCTTTCTAGTGCATAGCGCCATGAGTTCTGACAAATGTATTCCGCCATGGAGCCACTGCTTAAGCTGTAGAGCAGAGCCTTGCCCCCAAGCTTCCCCGCCCCACCCTGCTTCTAGCCACCTTGGAGCCGATTTCTGTGCCTGTCGTGTTTTACCTTGTCTGAAAGACACACACAATAGAACTGCACAGTGTGCAGCTTGGCGAGTCTGACTTCTTGCGCTTGCGATGCATCCACGTTGTGGCGTGTGTCTGTTGTCCCTTCCTTTTTACATTCCGGTGAGGCCCCACGGCATGTACCAGAGCTATTTCATGCCCCGGCCCTTTGGGTCACCTCCAGTTTTGGTGATCAGGAATAAAACTCCCACAAACACTCCTGCAGGGCTGGTGTGAACGTCCGTTTCTGTCAACCTGGGTGAATGCTGAGGAGCAGGATTGCAGGGCCACATGGGAGGTGGTGGCTTTGCCAGATGCCTCCGCACTCCTTCCAGAGTGTCTGTTGGCCTTCCTACCCCAGCAGGCAGGGCGTCTGCCCGCTCCACATCCTCACGAGCACTGGGGATTCCGAGTTCCTTTTTTTTTTATTTTAAACTTTAGTCTTTGCACTAGCTGGCAAGTGGTATCTCGTTGTGGTTTTAACATACATTTTCTTAATGACAATGATCTTGAAAATTTATAATTCATTCAGGTATTCAGCATCTGCATATCTATTCTTCCTTTTTTTTTAAAGGAAAGGTGCAGGCAGGAATGAAGGCGAGTAGACACAGGCAGGAAGACAGGGGAGGAAGAAGCATTTTTATTTATTTTGTTTTGGTTGTACATCCTGGTTGTTCACTCCAGCCCCGGGACACAAAACTGGGTCCTTGGGGAGCGTGTGGAGGCACCTGACCAAAGGTGGCTGACCTCATCGCTCCCCCAAGAGGGCACATCTGCGTGTCTGGTTTGATGGCATGCCTGTTCAAATCTTCTGCCCAGTTTTCAATTGTTTTCTTTTCCTTTATTACTGAGTTTTGAGAGTTAAAATATATATTCTGGATGTAGACTCTTTATCAGCTACATGATTTGCATGTACTTTCTTTCTGTCTTTGCATTCTCTGAGCAGTGTCTTTCTTAAAGTAATTTTGACCAAGTTCAATCCATCAGTTTTTACAAAACTTTTAAAATTGTAGCAATTGTCCTACACATTAAAATAATTTCCTATGTATAGGATCTTCATTTCTTAGATATATTTCAACACACCATGCCCTCCACCAAATCACCAAGTGTTCTTCCCCAGTGTCCAGTGGGCTCCGCCACCATGTGCCCCTGCCTGCCTCATCCCCTATTGGTGACCTCAGTTCTGTTTCCAGTGTTTCAGGGTTGGTTATGTTTCACCTGTTCCTTCGTTTTGTCTGTTCACATTCCACCTATGAATGAAGTCGTCTGGTATCTATCTTTCTTCTTTTGACTTGTTTTACTTTGCATCGTCCCCTCTAACTTCGTCCATGTTGACTCAAGTGACAGGGTTTCATCTCTTCTCAGGGCTGTGCAGTGTCCACTGTACATATGGACCACATCTTGATCCATTCATCTGAGGGTGGGCACTTAGGTAATTTCCAGTTCTTAGCTGTTGTGAATAGGAGGGCTGCAGTAAACATGGGGGTGCATACATCTCTGAGGTCAATCCATCAGTTTTTATCCTTTATGAAATAAATTGCAGTCTTAGTATTGAACTTAAGGACTTATCGCTTCACCTAAAGTCACAAAGATTTCTCCAAATGTTTTAGAAGTTTCATTGTTTAAGTGTGCATTTAGGTCTATGCTCCATTTTGAGTTAATTCTTTCATATGATTCAAAATGTGGGTAGAAGTTTTTCTTCCTCCTCTTTTTTTTTTTTTTTTTTGCATATGACACATAATTATTCTATCCCCATTTGCTGAGATTATCCTTTCTCCATCAGATTGCCTTTGCATCTTTTTGTGTGTCTAAAACCTATTGATCATAACTGTGTGAGTCTATTTCTAGCCTCTGTTCTGATCCATTGATCTATGTGTCTATCCTTTTTCCAATAGACACTTCTTGATAACAGTAGCTTTATAATAAGTCTTGAAATCAAATAGTGCAAGTCCTCTAACTTTAGTCTTCTTTGTAAAACTGGTTTTAGCAATTCTAGTTTCTCTGTCTTCCTTATCAATTTTAGAATCAGGCTGCTGATTTCTAAAAAAAAAATCTCACTAGGATTTTGATTGGACTTGCAATATATATATATGTATATATTAAGGGAGAACTGACATTTTAACAATATTGAAGCTTCCACTCCAAGAATTACTGTCTCTCTTTTCATTTTTAGATCTTTGCTTTCTTTCAACTGTGTTTTTCATTTTCAGCATACAGATCTTGAACATATTTGTAAGATTTATACCAAAGTATTTCATAATTTTGAATGCTATTATAGGTGTTACTTTTCATATCAATTTCAAATGACTAATTTCTAACATATAAGAATGTGATTAATTTTTATATTGCTTTTGTGTTCTATCATGCTGTTAAGCTTACTCAGTAGTTCTAGAAACACCATTTTGTATATTATTTAGGATTTTTGACATAGATAATGATATCATTTGCATCAATCTATATACCTTCTATTTCTATTTCTTGCATTGACTTGGACCTCAAGAGCAGTGTTGAAGAGAAGCAGTGAGAGTTGCTCTTCTTGCCTTGCTCTTGATCTTAGGAATAGACACTCAGTCTTTAACCATTAAATATGATGCTAGTTGGCTTGAGGATGTTGAAGATTTTACTGTTCTTACAAGGCATTAAAAAGAAGAAATTTTCTTTTCCTTCTGGACATTTTTGTATCTGACTGTGATGTCTGGAACAATGGCAGTCATTTTGTGACCATAAAAAGAGCTCATTTGGGGAGCAAAGCCAATCTACTGATGGTGGAAGAATGAGAAATGGGAAGAACCTGTGTCCTTTCCATCATTGGTTTACCGGACTAACCTGTTTTGAATCCTCTCCTATCACCAGCATTCTTGTTATGTAGGAAAATCGTAAATGAATAAATCTTATTTACACTTGAGAATGTTAGTTTTGTTGCTTGTCAGCAAGAGCAACTAAACTAATACATGCCAACACTTTTGGGTGAGGACTTCTGCCTTTCACTGCTCCATGCAACATACCCAGAACAGTGACAGAAATTTATAGTCATGTGCTCAGTGTATGCTGTCTCCATGAAGGGAGGCCGGGGCCTGCGGAGTCTCAGTCTAGTGGGAAGGCCCTGAAGAGGAAGGAAAGAACACTTTAGACTATGGCTTGTGTACAGAAGATGACTGAGCTGAGCTTAGGAAAGGAAACCTCAAAAACTCCAGCAAGAATTTTAAAACTGGGTTTAAAATCAGACCAGTCTTCAAGTGTGAGAGTGAAAAAGGAGAGGAAAGAAATGCAGCTGAACCAGGAAAAGACAGGGATGGCTCTGGGAGAGCCTTGTTCAAATTCCCCTTTATCAGTTCCCAAGCCCAATGGTATCTGTCATGTAAGGAAGGATTTTTTTCTTTTTGGTGTAGCAACCTGGGAGACTTGTTCTTTAGTCATGAGCCCTGTTTCAGAAGATAAACTCTGCAGATTGCAACAAGGAAAGAGAACATGTAATGCTTGCAAAATCCTTGCTCTCTGCTAGAAATTATGCTCACTTGCGGCTTAATGTTTTAGTGAGCACACCTCAATGTGGGGAACAGCGTTCTGACTGGCTATTACCCCACCATCAGACCATCACTCCTGCCCCTGGAGCGCTATCAAATGGGGTCAGAATGCCCCCCACCCCCCCACCTCAGACTAGTAGTAGCTGCTGGCAAAGCCTCCCACGTGTGCTGGGGTGGGGTTGGGCAGTTCCTCCTCCAGCACCGCCCTCCATCTCCCACCCCAGCACCAGAGCAAGTAAATCATGCCACCTCAGAATGTTCCAGACTATTCGGATTTATATGTTCTGCTGCAAAGTGTAAGGATTAAAGGCAAGCGCTCAAGGCAGTGTTTGGATTCAAATCCTGTCTCTGCAACATATTGGCTGTGGGCAAATCGTTTAGCCTCTCCGTGCCTGTTTCTTCATCCATGAGAAAGAGGGGTACTGTTCCTATCTACCCCACATGTTAGGGTTAACCCATGTGCCTGGTGTCCTGGAGCAGATCAACAATCACTAGCTGGCAGCTACTGTTCTCCCTGGGGAGGGTGACTGGGGCCCAAGGATACAGCCCAGGGGAGAAGTGGGGGTGACTTTAGACAGTGACCAGAACGAGTCCCACAGTGGGGCCAGACTCCGGGGAGCCTTAGCTTCACAGCCTGGAGTTGGGGAGAGCTGATAGAGGACACCGCCTTCCCTCAGGTGAGCCTTGAGGGATGCAGGGGTGGGGGTGTGCCCGAGACCTCTGTCTGTGCCATACATGGGCCCTAAAGTGTGACTCTCAAGGTGGCATGGTGACTGCAGGAGTGCGGGGAGGGGCCAGAGGCAACAGGATGGTGGGGGGATTCCTAAAGTTGAGGGGCTTGAGAGGCTGTGAAGGGAGGTGGGCAGGACACATTGGCAGCTTCAGGCTTGGCCTTGACATGGGCGAGAGGTTTGGCCTTTCGGAGCGTTGGGGCTGAGCAAAGCTTACTCGGAGAACGAACACTTTCATCAGGCCCAGGCTGCACTGACTTCTGAGTTTACCCCACAAGGAGGATGGCGGAGAAGGCTGGGGGAGCTACCGTCCAGCCATAATGGAAAATGACCAGAAAGAGACATATGACAAATTCCCTCGGCCCTGTGCGTGAGCCAGAGAAGCAAGTGAGAGGCCTAAACATAACGGCCGAGCTGTCCTGTGAGGAGGGAGGAATAAGAGAAGAAAGAGGATCCCAGGCCCAGACCATGGCCTGGCAGAGGTGGTCTCACAGCGGAGACTCTCCTCTTGAGGCCCTTGGGCCATAGGCCGGGGCCTGTGCGGGATGATTCTCCAAATGGTCCAGGTTATGGGCAGGGACAGGTGCCTCACCGCCCAGAATAAAGAGGCCTGGGGCACCTCTGGGCAAGTGGGGAGAGATGCAGGAGATGGCCAAGGCCAGGGCCAGGGCCAGGGCTGGGCTCAGCTGGCGCCTGTCTACGTGAGCGGCCCCTGCTTGCGAGGAGGCGGGGGGCACACCGCAGCCCCAGCGGCAGAGCCGGGGCTTCAGTAGTTCCCCTCATGAAACCTGGTGTTCCAGTTGCTGCCGTAGCTGCGTCCTGCGTGTCAACACATTTGCTTCCACAACAACCCCAGGAGGCCATGCGTCAGACACTA
Organism: Solenodon paradoxus; assembly: GCA_004363575.1. Taxonomy (NCBI): domain Eukaryota; kingdom Metazoa; phylum Chordata; class Mammalia; order Eulipotyphla; family Solenodontidae; genus Solenodon; species Solenodon paradoxus. The sequence continues at coordinate 60,788 of RJWH01005690.1, read as the reverse complement.
TTTTTATTGTATTTTTAAATGACCTATTTATTTTAGAGTCGCTTTAGATTTACAGAAAGGTGCCAAAGATGGCACAGGGTCCTGTGTCCTCCCGTCAGTCCCCTGTGCACACACTGCTGAGTGTGGTGCCTCTGTCGCAGTGAACGGACCCAGAGGACACGTCATTCTCTCATGTCCATAGCAGAGCCAGACGTCCTTACCTGTCACCTTCTGTACCTTTCCTGTAACAGGCCCGTTCAGGATCTCTTGTTAGATTTAGTCATCATATCTCCTTAGGCACCTCTTGGCTGTGACAGCTTCTCCAGCATTGTCCCTGTTTTTGATGACCTTGACACTTTTGAGGAGGGCAGGCCAGGGATTTTCTAGAACGTGGCCGAAGTGAGATTTGGCTGGTGTTTTTCTTATAATTGGACCGTGGCGACTGTTCTGGGCAGGAAGACCTCAGAATAAAGTGCCTTTCTCATCACTTCATGTCAGGGGTGGACACTAGCCACACGACCTGACACTGGGGGACCACCTGGTGAGGTCATGCTATTAGTTTCTTGCTTGTACCTTTACTCTCCCCTCCTGTCTTCCACCCTGAACTCTTTGGAAGGAAGGACAGACATTTTTTTTAAAATTTATTTTTATTGTAGTAATTATCCTACACAACAAAATAACTTCCTATGTATAGGTTCTCCATTTCTTAGATATATGTCAACATGCCCTGCCCGCCACCACATCACCACGTGCTCTTCACCCTTGTCAGTGGGCTCCGCCACCATTTGCCCCTGCCCGCTCCCTTCCCGTTTGGTCACCTCAGTTCTGTTGCAAGTGTTTCAGGGCAGGTTATGTTTCGGCTGTTCCTCTGTTGAAGGACAGAGATAGTTTCATCCGCATGCACTGAAAGGTAAATGCACATGCGGGACGTGAAGTGTCTGCCCTGGGGCTGAGCTGGTGTTCACACTGGAGTCTTCCTAAAACTCCCACACAGCACTGCCTCGTGAAGGCCCAGAGAGCTTTCACTGGGGGTGAGCACTGAGGGTGGAGGGGAGCCCAGGACGCCACTGGTCTTTGAGAAAGAAGTGTGAAGTGGTACCTGCAAACGAGATGCTGCAGTCAGTTTCCATGAGGGTTTTGGGGGTGCTGTGCCTTCTGCCTACTCTACTCTTCCTGCTGGGGAGCAGCACCTGACTCCCACAAGGGGAGCAGCTGCTCCCGTGGCCTGTAAAGTCCGTCAGCCTCAGGCTCCTCTCCACCTGGTGGACAGTGGACGAGTACCCCAAGCCCAGCCAGTCAGTCCCCTCTCCTGAGGTCTGCACAGAGGGACGCATTCTCGGAGAAGAAGTGGGCCCCCTTCTCTCTTGCTCCTGCCTCCCTGGGCAGCAGCGGCCCCTTCTCACGGCTCCTCTGTGGTCTTAGGGGCGTGACCACGTCACTGGGCTCACCCCGGGTTGTCCAGCCTCCCTGTGCTCCTGCGGTGGCATCACCAGCCTCCTGTATCAAATACCTTCTCGCTGACAGCCCTTGAGTGGTTTCCAGTGTCCACACGGCTGGCCACGCAGGCCGGCTGCCAACCAGCTCCCAACCTGGGTGTCTGTCCTGTGGCTCCCAGTCTTCCTGAGACCTGGCTGTCCAGCTCTCCTACACCCATCTGTCATGTTCCTTTCTAGGTGTGACTTCTGTGTCTGTTACTTATGGCCAGACACCATAACTTACACGAGTTTTTCCAGTCGGGCTCTGAATAATTGGCAATAAATAAATAAGTAAATAAATAAATTAGCTGATGGCTTCCTGGTGAAGATAAAACCACAGAGCTATTTTCCCCTCATCTGGTTTCTCTCTCTGACCCCTCCCTGGTCTCACAGCATTGCTTTTGTTCTGGAAGTGCTAGAGGTGATATTGGAGTGGTCCCAAATGTGTGGGGGTGGGGCTGGGGTGGCGGGGAGCCCGTGACTGTCTGCTTTGGGAAGGTGGTCTCATGAGATTCCAAGTCCGGACTTCCTCACCTCCGAAGGGGCTGGTTCCGGCAAGGATGTCCCCTGGAAGGCTTTAGACAAGGCTGGTTTGGGCACTGTTCTTGTGCAGACAGCAGGGCGTTGTGCGAGGGTGGGGTCCCCTGGATAGGAGGACTCCTGCCTGGGGACTGTCCCAAGGAAACTGTGGGGTTCTAGGGTAGGGCCCTCGAAGCCGTATTTAGCCCAGTCTGCAAGAGTTCTGACGATGAAGTGGTGTTTTATTTCTATTCGCCATCGTTGTCTATGTGTCTGTCATCCTCAGGGACATTAATCCACACTCTAGCTGCTCACTGCGGCCTGGGGCACCTGGGAGTAGGGAGCCCTGTCACTGTGGATGCTTGGTCATCTCAGGCTCACAAGGCTGGGCTCCCACACCGCTGGTCTCTTCTGAGGTTGCTTTGCAATCTCAGGTCTCTGTTTTCCTGACAGCTTCCCTGTTCAGGGGCCGGAGACAAAGTGAGCAAGGTCGTGGGGCCCCACCGGGTACCGCTGCTTTTCTCAGAGATTCTCAGGAACTCACTCCTCTGCCACAGTCATCTTTCCCCCAGGACGGGAGCACTTGCGTTACCTTGAGCTTGGCCTCAATCTCCTCACCTTACCCCGACGAGAGCACCCAGAGGCAGGCAGGTACACTGATGTCGTTCCCCTGGGAGTATGTCATATCCAGTGTGCCTGCGGCTGCGTCACAGGGCCACTGTGGGCCAGAGACACGCCGTCTGCTCCTGCCCCTCCCAGGTCTTCTAAGCAGAGAGAATTTAACACTGGCAGCTGGAAGCGATGCATTTACTAGGAAGCCAAACAGCAGATGTTGAATCCAACAAGCCAGAGAGTAGCAGATATCTTCTCAAAGAAAATAGTGTCTCCACAGGCTTGTCAGGCATGTGGCCTGGAGCCACGGTGGGGTCTTCCCAGTGACAGGTGGGACTGTGGAAGAACGGGAAGAGTTTATTGGAAGTTGGAGCTGTGGGAGGAACACGTCCTTGCCAAGGGGCTGCCCACAGAAGACAGAGACAGGAAGACCCCAGCTGGGTCTCTCCTGCCCTCAGCTTTCATCAATGCCTCCTGTGGATGACCTCCCAGGACGCTAGAGATAGGGAGCCTGGGAAACGCAGCACCCCATGAGGTGTCGGGGGACGGAAGGGGTCTGAGAGAAAGAGAAAACAACTCAAGCGTGATATCCAACATCGTCGGTCAGGCAGAATCCGGGCTCAGCTTGGGCTCAGGGATAGTGGTTTCCTGCCCAGCCTGGGGAACATGCCCTTGGCCCTATTATATTCACTCTGTGCTCTGAGCTCTGAGTTACATGGCTGCTGGAGAAGAACAGGAAGTTTAGGGGTTTGCACAGTTTACAAACTGAGCAAGAAACCCTACAATGGGCCCGAGAGGACACCTCCCCTTTCCACATATACTTCACTCCATAGCCGTGTGACCTTAATGGTCACGAAGGCTATCCAGCATCAACGTGAGCCTCAGGTGTTCCCATCTCTAAAATGGGCATGATACGCCCTCAGGGTGTATTACTGTGAAGACGGGATGAGAGAAGACCTGGTGTGAAATGTCCTCGCACTGCTCTTAGCTGGTGGCTGCGCCCATGAGTGACGCGGCTGCAGGCTCTGAGGAGCAGTGGGGATATTTGGACTCCACCAGACCTGGCCTGCCTGCTGCACGAGGGAGGCAGTGCAGGGTGGAGCAGCTTCTTCCAGGGAGTCCGCTTTCCTTTCCCATCCCTGTCGGGAGTGCTGGGAGCCCACTTTCACAGGCATTGAAAGGGTCTGTAAAGATGAATGGGGACAGTTGACTCCAGAAGTGCAGGGCAGTGGACCCGGGACAAGGTGTCCAGGTGGGGTTGTTAGCAGAGAGGGAAAGGGAGAGGAAGGAAAGAAGCTGGTGGGGTTGAGGCAGCAGTGGGACTCCCCACTCTGAGCATTAAGAGAGACTGAGGGGAGAAACCATGGAGTCACCCCTCCTTTCCTGTCGAGTGACTTTCCAGGGCCCATTCAACTAATTGGTCCTTAGGCCGCTCAGTGAGCCAGGGCGCAGAATCTGCAGACGGCCCACAGCCATTGCCGGAGACGAGACCCACCTGCCAGTCACCAGTACAACTGCCTTTATGAAGTCTGCCGTGGTCACCTCCCAGAGACCCCGAGTGGGCTCATTAACTGCAGCCAGGGCAGTTTGACCCAGTAGGTCCACCCCCTCCTGACTTCAGGGAGTGGGGGTCGGTGGGAGGAGTGCCACCTTCTGCTGGGCAGGCTCTGAAGCATCTTCTATTGCCATGGCAACCCAGGGCCCTTGCACCTGTCACAGCTGACCTGGGAGCATAGGTCCTGCTGTTCTGAGGGTAGACAGATCCTGCCCTACTTCAGTAGGAGTGTGTGTGTGCGTGCGTGCGTGTGTGTGCGTGTGTGGGTGTGTGTGCGTGTGTGGGTGTGTGTTGGGGGGAGGAAAGACCCCCTCATTTTCACCTGGCTCCCTCTTTATCATCTGGACTATCTTGGCCCATTTCCATGGGGTCCCCTTCTGGCTCCATGCCCCTGTGGGAGTCAGCAGTGACCAGTCTGCAGTATCCCTCTGCCCTCACCTCTGGAGTAACCTTGGGTGGGTCACTGTCCTCCCTGGAACTGGTGTGATTCTGCCTTCTGAAAGCAATTTCCTAGAAATGGCCTTCACCCATTCAGAAAGTCCGGTCTGGGCCTCTGTGGCCAGAGATCCAGCCTCCTGCACCTGCTACCTGCTGGAGAGCTTAGGAATGCTGGGGGGCTCTGGACACACTGTTGGGGGGAAAGGTAGTGGACACATCAGAAACTGAGAGATGAACACAGAGGCTCCTGCGCCATCTCCATCAGGGGAGAACTGAGCCTTGCGTGACCTTGGCACGGAGGGCGGGAGCTCTTCAGCAGTAGGGCAGCACAGCCGCTGGAGGTGTGGTGGGCACACCTGGGTTCTGCTCCTGCTGCCACACCTCCTGGTGCGCCCTGTGGTGGGTGTGTCTTTAAAATGGGGATGCTGCTTCATGACCTCACAGGGCTGTGTGAGGACTCAGTGGATGGTGTGCTTAGAAGCGTAGAGCTCGCTAAGAAGCATGCGCTTTTTTCAAATGACAGCAAGCTGGCATTGACAGGGTTTGTGCTACCCATAGAGCTGTGTGCCCATCATCAGTCCATATGTCTGACCGGTATGAGCCCCTCGCCCCATCAGGGGGCCCTTCGTGTGGAGGGATTCCCACCCAAAGTGAAAAGATCTGCTGTGGTCTCCTCTGCAGCAGACGGCGTCTTTGAGGACTCAGGGTGAACAAGACTCTCTTTCTGGAGCCCAAGGGCATCAGACCTGGGGGTTCCTGACTCCACTGAAGAGCTGGGGGTGAGTGTGACCAGGGTCCAGCTGAGTCCTTGGGAGACTGACTTCCCGCAGAAGGAAGACTTTAGGGCAGATGCGGTTCCATCAGCGCATGAGGGAAGCACCAGGCTGGCAGTGTCGTTGTTGAACTAGTGAAGTTTAACAGTGGGGACAGAGACACGAGCGCGCCTCCATCCTGACCCTCCCCGGAGACCCCGCCACTTCCCTGGCCTGGCCCAGGGCTGCCCATGGGCTGTGGTCGCCTGCAGGTCACCTGGAATACACTTATGCAGCTTCAAGAGGTGCGTCCCAGGGCCCCACCATCTTTCTCAGGGGTGTCCTGAGTCCTCTGTGCCACCAGCCTAACCCCAGGAAAGACCTGGCACAAGCACAGCTAGTCCAGCTCTTCTCAAGGGCACAGAGTGGCCACCACCCTCACTGGTCTCCTCTCTCCAACACTGTGCAGAGTTGAATCAGAGATTTGGGAGCCGGGTACCTGGAGAAAACCAAATGCTGTTTTCAGAAAAATTATCACTCCCATGTATCGGGGCTGCCCCTATGCCAGGTGCTGTTCTACATTCCCCAGTCACTGGAGGACATAGAGGCCACCGTCATTTTTACTTATTCTCATCTTCTAGCTGAGTTTTGTCCTTTGCCAAGGACACATGGTTAGTGACGGTTGGGCCGGGGTCAAACCTAGTTTGACCTGAACCTATTCCTAGTGACAACTGGGAAGGGGAGAACCCAGCCAGGCCAGGGAAGCCCTCCCTCCTGCAGGGACTGGACACAGCTGGTTAGACGAAGCTCTGTGGCTGGGGAGCTGCCCACTGGGCTTCTAGTGCCCTCTGGACCCACTCAAGGCTTCTGGGTCCTGATTCCCTTGTGGGCACCTCCATCACTCCTCTCTGGGGATCTTGACAGCAGATGAAGTGACAAGTCTTTGTGCTTAATTAAGACACATTGTCCCACCAATTGGGAAGCGGGAAATGGCTGGGCTGTTTTACAAATAGAAACAATTCTTGTTCATTATCCCTTAATTGAGGCAACAAAGGGCTCTGGGAAACATCCATCAGAAGCACATTCAAGCACATCATCAGAGAGGATTGGGTGTGGGGTCACACAAAAGCAACAGCAAATGTTCCAATCAGGAGTTATCCAGACAAAGGGAAACAAAGGCCCAGAAATACAAATACTGCAGAATTAGCCCAATTACACAGTTGATGTGGCAAGGAACAAGTTTCCTGGCGTATGGCCAGCTTTTCTCTTAGCCTCTTTTTACCCCTTCCACTTCCCTGGTAGCAGATGGGAGGGACCAAAAGGAACCTCCCAGACCAGCATGAACCTGGCTTTAGTCTTCCAGCTGGGAAAAGATGGATTTCAGTTGTAGTGTGAATCTTAGATGTGGCCTTCCTGTGATGGTCACCTCCCTCTTTTTGGTCACTGCGCTTCTTATGATACAACCTAAGACCTGGAATTACCACCTCCCTCTTTCTAGTCACTATCTTTCTTGTGATATGACCTAAAATGCCAAGGCAACACCATCTCAGAGTTGGTTTTATGGTCGGCTTGTGGCTGGTCAAAGCCCTTGAACTGTTTTTATAGGATTCTTTTTTCCAGGCTGGGTCTTCCCCATCTATATTTACATAAGTGAATGTTGTGGTTCAGGTTAGGAGTTTGCATTCATCCTTATTCATACCAGCCTGTTTGTCCTGTTACTCAGTGGAAATGGGCAGCAGCAGCCCGGTGGGACCACTGCTTAACCTGCTCCTGAAGGCGAGACTATTCACCTCTCATGTCTACTGGGAGTTGAGAAAAAGAGAAACTTGGTGTTTAAGTCAGAAAGAGCTTTTCTATTGTACATTTCTTATTTTCTTTGTTAGTCAAAAAATGACTAGTCATTGTGTAAAACTTGGTTATCACCAAAAAGCCCAAAAAAGCAGAAGTAAGTATAAATCAATCAACCCCACTAGAAGATAATCGATTTCTGTGAATGAATTTATTTCCTGACTATATTTTCTGCAAGGCATATTTCCCTATATGGTTGAGAACGTGCTGTATAAGACTTCAACTTTGTGACCTATCTTTTCCTCAACATTTTTTCATGATTAAAAATGCTTTCTAAGCATCTTCTTTTCTTTTTTTTTTAAGGAAAAGTCCAGGCAAGAATGCAAGTGAGCAGGCAACCAGGCAGGAAGAGAGTAAAGGAAGAAGCATTTTATTTTTATATTTAGTTGTTTACATTGGTTGTTCTCCCCTCGGCCCAAGGATGTGAGCCCAGGTCCTTAGGGTACAAATGGACTACGCTTGGCTGGAGGTGGTGAACCAACCACTACTCCACAAGGGCACACCTCTAAGCATCTTTTTATTGACAGCATACTATTCCATCATGTGGATGGTCCATATTTTACTTGACTATCATTGAACATTTTCAATGCTCCCAATTTCTCACTTGTACACAGAGCTCTCATATTTCAGATTATTTCCTTAGCACTAATCCATAAAATGAAAATTCAGGGTCAAAGTTATGATTATTTTAAGGCTAATGCTAGGTAATATCAAGTTACTTTCTGAAAGTTGACATCAACTTCTGTTGTACTAACAGGTTAATATAATGCCTGTTTCAGTGTTATATATTTTGGGTTATAAAAATTTTGCTTTTTAGGGATCAGCAGCGTGTGTTGTGCACACATGCATTTGTGTATTTGCATCTGTGCACAAGTGTGCAGGCACAGGCAGTTGAACACACACGTACATGTATGTGCGCATTTGTGTGTGCATTTGTGCATGGGTGTCGATGGAGGAGTTGCCGCTTACATTTATCCAGCTTCAGGACTTGGAGAAATCTCTCCTGCCCCTGCCTCTCCTGCCCACCCCAGCAGAGTTCACTTAAAGCCGTAGCTTTGTCAAAGCGGCGTCATCAGATGCTAATTGCCTGGCTCCCCGCAAGACCCAAATGTCCCTGCATCCCTCAACCATGTGGTTCAACTTGGTTCACGACAGTCCAGCCCTCTGAGACCTCTCTGCAGGTGGGCTGTGTCTCTCGCTCCGTGACACTTCCACACTGGACTGGAAACCTGACTCTCCCCCTCCCCTGCTCCTGTGTGACCTGGACACGTGATTTCATCTCCACTGCCTCAGCGTACAGCTCTGTAAGTGGAAATAAAAAGTATACCCACCGTACAGGGCAATGGCAAGAAATAAACAGATAAAAGGTATGCAAAATACTTAGCTCCAAGTCTGGCACTTAGAAGGTGCTGGTCTGTGTTCAAACCATCCGCCTACATCGAGTGGGGTCTCTGGCTTCTACTGACGTCCATTAAAGGGGTCTGGGTCCCTTTGGGAGCCCAGCTTTGCCTCATCACTCTGCCTTTCCAGAGGTGGAGAAGGAAGCGACCCTCTGTCCGTTCCACAGTGACTCAGTCCCTGAGGAGCCATCTGCTGTCCTGAACCAGAGTGGCCGCACAGTGTCACGCCCAGTGGGTTTTGGGGAGGGGATGTCAGAGAAGGCCTGGAAGGATCACTAGTTCAGTCACTTAATCCCCCATAGGACAGGATGCTCCCAAGCCTGGTTCCTGCCTCCTCCAGGCAGAGGGGAAACAGCCCCAATCAGTGGATCCTGCTGCCAGGAGCCCCCTGGGAAGCAGGGAGGTGGCTCATGAGTCCCCCCTTCAGATGCCAGCACCACCACCCGGTCCTTGCTGAGAGTGGACTGTGGCAGGGGCTGTGTAACTGATCCACAAGAGGAACCAAGTTCTTGAAAGACTGGTCGCTTGAGGGTGAGCAACCCCTAGATTCTCAAATGCTCCAGCTGAAGGTCACCTTCTCCAAACCCCCCTCACATCCCACCTCGATGTGACCTTCACTGGTCAGGGTCTTGAGCACAAAACATTTCCTGCTGGGGACGAAGTGACTGCAGGTCCGTGGGCCAGCAGGAGGAGGGGCTCTGCTGGCCTTCAGAAGTGACCCTCAGCAAGGTCCACCTCAGACCTGACCCTGCAGAAGTCCTGCTCCCCTGCCACCACCCAGTGGAGGGACCAGAAAGCTCCCTCAGGAGCCGACTCTCAGCTCCACATGCTCCTCCACTTGGGCTGCAGAGGGAGAGTATCCTGCTCAGGACACCCAGCGACTTTGCACCAGGGGAGGGGACACACAGTCCCACTGCAGCCTGGCCCTCTATTGCAGCACCTAGTCTTCCAAAGTTCTGATTAGCATTTTCTCATTAGGTGGGGTAGGGTGGGGCTCTACTGACGGGGAATGGGGGCGGTCCATACCCAGGCCTGCTCTCCCTTGGTGAAGTCAGGAGAAAATCCTTCCCTTTTTCTTCCATAAAACATTTTTTCCAAAATCAGGTCCCTTGGACTTTTACCTTCAAGCGCCAATGCTTTTAAAAATATTTCTTCCAAATAGTGCCATCCCCAAGAGGAATTCTGGGGATGAAAAGATTTTCCATCTCATTACAGGTGTAATTGCTCCTTTCTCCTTTTGTTTGCAAGTAATAGCAACTCACACAGACTGGCTTAAGCAAGGAAAGGAATTTATAGGCTCATAAAATGAAAAAGTCCAAATAGACTTCAGGCTTGGCTGGATCCAGGAGCTCTGATGACGTCATCAGCTCGCTTTCCTCTGCTTCTCTACTCTGCCTTCCTCCATATAGCTCTGGAAACTCTGTCATGGTCAGTTCAGAATGCTATAATAAGAAATGCTGTTGCTTAAACAACAAATGTTTGTCCCTCATGATTCTGGAGGTGGGGAAGTCCAAGTTCAGGTGAAAGTCCACTCTCGTTTGCAGATGGCATCTTCCCATGTGCCTTCCCATGGCAGACAATGGAGGGGAAGCAAGCTCTCGTGTCTCTTCTTAGAAGAGCATTCATTCTCTGAAGGACTCCATCCTCATCACCTAAGTACCAAGTAGCTACCTCCCAAGGCCGTCACCTTGGGGATTAGATTTCGAAGGAGGAATCTTGGGGCATGGGGCACAAACAATTCACTCCCCAAAGCAGTGGCAAAATGGTTGCCATCACAGCTCACTGTTTCCATTTCCCTAGGTTGGTCATCCCGAGAGTCATACCGGAGAGTGCTGGAAGTTACTGAGACCCTCCTCTGACTTCCAGGTGGGAGTTTGGGGAAAATCTTTCCTAACACCTTCAGCTTCCTCATCTCTGCCTTTCCCGCAGCAGCCAGAATGCTCTTTCTAGAAAGTGAGTGTGGTCTCGCTCCAGCTCGAGATCTTCTGGCCTTCCTGTCGCTGTGCCTCAGGCCACGCTCTGGCCTGGCTTTTGAGGCCCGTGGTGATTTGATCTAAGCCTCTGTTCTGAATTTACCTCGGAACATCACCTACTTGCTGGGAATTCAGCAAACCAGACTCTCCCGGCCTCTGGGTCTTTGCACGTGCTGCTCCTGCATCGGGGCGTCCCTGGCAGAAGCCTGCTCCTCCTTGATGGCTCAGTAGCGGCCTCCCTGACTTCCTTTCCCTTGGTCACGGCCCCAAATAACATTTGGTCTTATTTCACCCTGGGATTACATTTGTCTGTCCTGAGGGTGGTATTCTTGTCACTGTTGTTGGATGACAGTGGCTTAAGACAACAACGGTCATTTTCTTATCTGTCATGGGAACTGCCAAGCATGGTGGCTGGAGGCAAGCGGACTGCCTCGCGTGGCTCGGGGCTCCCAGGGCGCAGGGCAGAGGCTACAGCGCCTTCTGTGATCTCACCTGCGTAGCTGCATGGCCTCAGTTCTGCCGGGTCTGTTGGTGAGAATGGCCACAAGACCCTGACATTGGTCACTTGTAGGAACAGCACTCGGAGTAAGAGGCCTTCTTGCAGGGCACATCTGCACAGGTGGGAGGGCGGGCACTGTCTGTGAGCACCAGGCACAAGTTCCAGGAAAGCACACATTCCACTACTGAGAAGGCTGGGAACACCTCCCCCATTGCCGTCTTGGACTCCCCTGGCCCTCCCCGTGCCTCTGGGGGAGGAGAGGCAGCCCTGGGGAGCAGAGCTGGTGCGGGTCTCCTGAGCATCCGCTCAGTGCTGCTGTTCCTGCCAGGGGATCCCTAGAGAGCTGTGCGTCCCAAGCAAGGGCTGCAGGAGCCCAGGGGACTCAACCCTGCCCTGTGCAGATTGCAACACATCAGTCCCCACTTTGGAGCTGGGACCCTGACACGCACTTAACCTGAGTGTCCACATCTGCACTTGCAAAATCGAGATAATAATCCCTTCCTCTCAGAACCTGGGCCAGGATCGATGGAGATAATAGATGAGAAAATGCTTAGCTAGGGAGAAAGTGCAGTAATGCAAGAGGAGTTCTCACCTAGTGCCCCCCTCCCCGCCCCCCTGGCGCAGGATTTGAGAGCTGGCTGCTCCCGGGGATCTTTAATTAATTGTCCCGGACCTGCAGCTCCCCCGCCAGCAGATTAAACCCGGCTGTGGCAGGAAGTAGGCTGTGGACCGCTTTGGATGCAAATGCATGAAGCGGAGGATTTCTGCGGGTGAAACGGCTGTGTGTGATTTTAGAGCAGCTGCGTCCCGAGGCTGCCCCGGAGACAGCCTGCGTACCCTCAGCAGAATGGGCATGGCTGGAAGGTGCCTGAGCCTGAAGGACTCAGTGAGGCTTTTGGGGTCTGCTGTCTGCCAGGAGGCCCAGGAGGGCAGATGCATGGGGCCCTGTTCCACAGCAGCTGGGCAAGCCTTCCTGGGCAGTGCGCAGTCAGCGAGCTCCGGCCACGTTTCCTCCGGGTGCCCCTCAGTACCCCTTCAGGTACTCCAGGGGTATCTTCAGGTACCTCCCCAGGTATTGTGCAGATGGCTTTTCAGGGACCAGGAACCCACCAGGTAACCCTCCATGTCACGCTCCAGGTACCCTCTGAGTTCCCCTTCAGGTACTCATCAAGGTACCTCTCCAGATGTCCTCCAGATACCCCTCAGGTGCTCTTGAGATGCCCCTCCAAATATACTTACAGGCATTCTTCCAGACACCCCTCCAGGTGACCCTCCAGGTTCTCCTCTGCGTGCCTCCCAGATGACCTGCGCGGTATAACCCTGTCCTGTCCAGACACCCTCACCTTTGCTCTGAGGTCAGAGACTGGCCCAACCACTCTCTTCAGTCCTGGGACTTGCCCTTGGCTGCCGCCTCTCGTAGCACATTTCTGGTGGTCTCCTCGACATCCCTGGGGCTCAACCTAGTGTCTTCTCTCGGGTGGCCTGCTTGGCTGCCCTGCCTGCCCCTCTGTGCTTTGCCCAGTTGCTTGCACTGTCACTGACCCCACAGCCCTCAGTGTGTCCTTTGCTTGGTGTCTCCTTGGCTTGACCCACTGTCAGCCTCCCAGAGGTGTGGCTGGTGCGCCCATGGAGGAGGAGGCTCTCTAGGAGGCCCTGGCCCCGGTCTGCAGGGAGGGAGGGAGCAGGAGCGCATTAGGGGGACACTGAGCTGCCAGGATCTGGAGCCAGAGTCCCCCAGAGCTGTCTGGAGTGGAGGACGTGGCCGGGTCTCGGCATGCCTGCCTGGGTCAGTGCCAGGATGTGGGTCGGGGCGGCATCTGCATCTGGGAGTGAGACCCTCAGGTGTCTGGTGGAGCCCCAGCAACTGGGGCAGCACTTCCTTCAAGGAGGGAGCAGGGGGCACACCCCTGTGGAAACCACAGAAAGTAAGCACTTTAACCTCCAGGAAGGACACAGCACTTTTCAGTGGTGAGAGCTCAGTCACTGTTCGCCAGGCTGTGTGGGGGAGGGGTGCGAGTGCCAGGGATGCTCTGGAGGGATGAGGTCTGAGCCCCTTTAGGACAACTCTCCCGACAAGAAGGGGATGGGAGTGTGGCTTGCAGAGGGTGAAGCGGGGTGGGGTTGGGGGAGCTGTTGGGCAGGAGGCCCTGGTCAGGGGTGAGTCTCAGGGCAGGAGGCCAGGCTGCTGGCATAGTGACAGTACTGGGTCTGCTGGAACCAGGTGGGATGGTCTGACGGGGACAATGACCACCTGGGCCAATCCTCCTTCCTAGTTCTCTGAACCCTACTGGGGTCTGAGGGTCTCTTTCAAGTTGGGTTTCCCCACATTCTGTGTCCTGAGATACTCAGTCTTTTCTCAGGTCCTCCTGGCCTTCTGAGCCTTTTTGCTTGCTGTGTCTTCTGTCTAGAATGTTCTCCCTCCTCTCCCCGCCTCCACTCTCCCACCCCATGTCTTTGCCTGAAGAACCATGCCCCACCCTTCAGCTTTGAACCTCAGCTGTGCCGGCTCAGCTCCTCTGATCCCACATGGGATTGGGCTCTCCTGTGACCCCTCTGCCTGCGCCTGTCTTCTGGGGTGGACTGGGGGTGGGGGTGGGGACAGGTGCACCTCCGTGCTCCTCCTGCCTGCTAGAGCTCCTGGCGTTCAGCAGGCCTCTGTAGAGTCTGTTACGAGGATAATGAGCCAGTCAGTGAGTCACCACTAGTGATGCTGTGATTACCAGTGGGGGCCAGGGCAACCGGGGAGGTCCGCGGAGGTGGGTCTGGGCCTCTTTTGCTCATCAGCAGGTCCTCACTCCTAGCTAGGCGTCTGGACTCTAGCAGGCACTTGATAAATATGTGATGAGATCATATTTTGATGTGTTAATAATTGTTTTTTGATTCACCCTCATTCCTCTTTGACCTGTAGCTCCTCCTTTATTAAAATCTGACCACGGGGCATCTGTCCCCACACGCGGGGAAGTTACGGCAGGGAAACAAGTTAGATTCATGACTTTTTCATTTCAGGAGCCGGTGCTTTTAATTTGCAAGAGCCTGGTGTGCTGCCTGCTGAAAGCCCTGAGGGTTTTGGAGCTCCCTGATAGCTTTGAAGGAGAGCAGGATGAGCTGCACTTTCCCTGGAGGAAACTTTTCCTGACCTGGAAAAGACAGCAGGGTGTATCAGCACTCGTATTTGCAGCACAACAAGCCATCCCCAAAGAGTGGCTTACATCAGCACCTTACCATTTCTCCTTGATCTGTGGTCTGGCTGGAAGGGTCTTCTGATCTTTGCTGGTTCATGGGGCTGGGGTCACCTATGACAGCCTGACTCCGAGGGTCTGGGTCTCTGCTGAAGGGTCAGGGATGGCAGGGGCTGCTTTCTTATGTCTCGAGAAACAAGCATGGCTTCTTTTTCTCATGGGCTCAGGAGAGCTAGAGGGGTGAGTCTTTTAAATCTCTCCTTCAATCATGTCTGTTTGCATCTCTGTGCCCAGAGTGGGTCATTGGTCAACTTAGACTCAAAGGGCAGAGAGAGGAACCAGCCTCTCCCTCTGGGAGGGGCATAAAATCACATCACACGGAAGGAAAAACATTTATTATCCGTCCATCCATCCATCCACCTATCATCTACAACAATTTACCCCAGGAAGGGGAGAAGATGTGAGTGAGAGGTTTCTGTATCCTGGAGAAGGATCTCTGTCTTGTCACTGTCTCCTGGGCTAAATTGGGGGAGCAGGTATGATAGACTTGCAGAAGAATGGGGAGGATGTGGAAAAATGGTCCTCTTTGTAGCATTCCCCAGAGGCCAGTATGGTTCTAGAGTATTAGAGAAGAGGATATCCAGGAGGAGACCCAGTGCCCAGAGAAGCAAAGACATGGTGAGAATGGCTGGGCCATGGTGATGGGGTGAGGTGGACACAGAGCCACGTGGGGCCAAGACTTGGAGATGAGTGGTGAGTACCAGTGTGGGCAAATGATGCAGAACTGGACACTTCCCTGGTCCCCAGGGCCTTGACATTCAAGGGGCAAGGAGGAAACCCAGAGAGGAGTCTAGAATATGGGCTGAAGAGATGGACACTTGGATGTCAGGACTCTTGATGGCCCAGGCCAGCGTGGTCTGCGCATCTAGTTTTATTCAACACTGAGAAACACACTAACACTTACTGCTATGAAGCTGGGTGTTTAAACACTAATACCCTTGCTCTTATATTTCCATGATGCAGAGGAGTAAATTCAGAGCTGTGTTCTATCACACCAAGCACCTGAATAACTTTCATGGATGCAGAATTTGTGTACTACAAAAGCTACCCTTTTAAAGTGGATTTGGGGCAATATCATTAACACCCAATCCCAGAACTTTTCATCACCCTCCCCAAAAACCCTGCACCTGCCAGCGGTCATTCCCCAATTCCTTTTCTCCTGGTCCCTGGTGCCACAGTCTGCTTTCTGTCTCTATAGACTTGCTACTCTGGAATTTTCATATAAATGGAATTCATTTCAAACACTTTGCAGACCCCTGTGATGGGCTTCCTTCACCCTGTGTCCTGGACAAGCTTCATCCGCACTGTGGTGAGATTCAGCCCTTCAATCCTTTTTATGGCTGAATACTGTCGCACGCCATGGGCAGATCATATCACACTTACCTCTTGATCAGTTGATGGAGTTTTGGATCATTTCCACTTATATGAATTTACAAACTTTTCAAAAACTTTTTATTTGTTTTTTTAGTTGCTCATCTCAGTTGTTCCCCTTGGCCCTGGGACACAAACTCAGGTCCTTGGGATGCTATGTGGGCTGTGGTTGGCCTTAAGCATCAACTCAACTACTACTCTGCCAGGGCGCCCCCACAAGCTTTAAATGAATCTTCACTTAGGCTTTTCCCCCCAATGCTTCCAATTTGAAAAACTAACACATATGCATCCTCTATTTATCTTTTTAGCTAAGGTAGACCTATTATGTACTCTATGTGTTTTCTCTATATGTAACCTCTCTTTAAATTTGCTTTCCCCCCACAGATTACTCATGCAACAGGAATGCAAAGCTCAGTGAGGTGGTTGTGGGACCCACACACCTGTGGTAACAGGTGCTTGGTGTGATAGAACACAGCTCTGAATTTACTCCTCTGCATCATGGAAATATAAGAGCAAGGGTATTAGTGTTTAAACACCCAGCTTCATAGCTACCAAGGGTGGCTTTCAAGGGAACAGAGGAAGGGGTGGTCCCCCACTGAGCACCTGAGAAGTCTTCTTCACCAGCACCTGACTCTGTGATCGGTTCCACAGGTTTGTTCCGTATGACTGTGAGCAGCAGGTGCTAACTATCTGTCGGTGAAGAGGAAGGAGAGGGGTCAGGGTAGATAGGGTAGATAGGCTACCTCCGCTTTTATGTCGGGGCTTTTGGGGTTGTCGTTGTATTCACCTTTCTAAAGTCCCGAAGGCACCGACACATTGATGCCCATTTTGCAGATGGGGAAATAGAGACAAAGACGGGTGCAGAGCCGGCAAGAGGCAGCATGGAGCTGTGCCCCCAGGGTGGCCTCTAGTGGGGCTTCCCACTACTTGGGATTACCTTCTGTAAAGCCTATCAGCTGGCAGCTCTTATAGACAGGTTATAAAATTAACCCTGGGTCTTGAAGAAGGATCAGCTAATTAATATATCTCTTCTCTTTTCTACCTCTCTTCATTAAAGGGGGAAACTTCTACTTAATCTTCAGACAAAGAAACAACTTAACTACAGACTAATAAGTCTCTTAAAGAGCATTTAACTTATAAAGCAAAACCCTGATGAGTCCTTCCCATGGGGCTGGAATCAACTTTACCAATTCACTTCCTCTCTGGTCTGGGGGTGCTGTGTGTGTATAGGAAGTGGGGTCCAATCACTGCTTTCATGAAGACTTAGGATTCTGAAAGTTGGATGCCACCTGGACCAGATAGATGGGGACATATGTGTGATCACCATCATCACCACCACCACCACCATCATCATTACCATTATCATCATCGTACCAAATCACCACCATCACCATCATAATTATTTCTATTAGCACCATCATGATGATGATCATCACCACTATTATCACCAACATCATCACCATCATCATAATCATCTTCATCATCACAATCATCACCACCACCACCATCACCATCACCATGATCATCTTCATCATCACAATCATCACCACCACCATCACCATTATCATTGTATCAACATCACCATCATCACCATCGTCATCATCACACCATCTAGCATCACTATCATCATCACCACCACTACCACCATTATCCTCATCATACTATGATCACCACCATTATCATCATACCATCCCCATTATCAGCCACAGCAGCATTATCATAACCACCCTCCCCATCACTATCATTATCATAAATATCATCATCATCGAGATTCTATGGGTGGGTACACCCTGGTGGAATAGCAGTTGGGCACAGTCCACATATCTCCCAAGATCTGGGATCCATGTCTCTGGGCCATCAGGGACAATCAAGATGATCAAATAAATAAAATTCTTCCTCTTCTCTTCCAGGATGCCTGCCTCAGCTTGTCTTCATTCTTGCCCACATCTTTCCTTAAAAAAAAAAAAATTCCATGGGTGGACTGCTGCTATCTAATGTTTATATCCTATAATCTCCTCAGCAGTTCCAGAACACAGGAAATATAATCCCATTCATAGGCGAGAAAACTGGCCTAATGCACAAGTTTCCTCTTTTGCTAGACTGCGGGTCTTTAGGGTCAGAGATGTCTCACTGGTCTTTGTGTGCCCATGCCCAGCACCAGCCTGTACCCAAGAGAGTGAACGCTTGAGAGTTCACAGAGGGCCCAGGACTGGGACTCCTGCCTCTGCTCTCCCAGACCAATGCTCAAAGCAACAGAGAGATGGGGCCTTTCTTCAGCTCTGCAGGGCTCATGCTGGAGACCCAGAAAGCAATCAGACACATGCTTGGTCTTCCAAAATTTTATACTTTTGGAGATTCAGGCAGGTGGGCATAAAATTGAGCATCTTAGGTCATGAAAAATTCAAAAAGAGTGAATTTCCCTTCCTCAGAGTCAGGGAGGGAGGAGGTGTGATGGGTACTGCATGCTCCCAGCCCCACTCCCCTGCCCAGACTAGGCTAAGGACAGTCCCAAGGAGAACCTGACCCAGGGACAACACCTTCTTCAGGGGCCATCTGGCTCTTGGACTTTGCCAAAGTTCATTTGAAAGCTGGCCACATGAAACATGTCTTCATGCTTTCCACAGAGCAGTGTTGGAAATGCCCTTTATTCTGTGTGACACGTGAGATAGGTCTTTTAATTTACTGACAGGGAAAACAGCATCACTTCCAGTGGGATTTTATGCTTTCTTTCCAGTTAGCAAGGACTGTGTTGCTTAATAAAGAACCAAGTGGAAAATGTATTCATTCACCAAATGTTTGTTGAAGAACAGCTTGGGTTGGATTGGACCCAATGCTGAGAGTACTGAGTTGGCTGAAGCTTCGTCTTTGACCTCCGGGAGTTCACAGTCTAGTTTTATTCTTCACTCTGACCGCTAGACTGGCTCTCTCTAGCCCTCATGATTTGTCCCTCTTCCTTTTCAGTTCTGATTTTCTCTTTCTATTTTAATCTTATTCTATACATATCCTTTATTATCAGCTGTTATAACATATTTTTAATATGGGGATAAAAAAGGAAAAGATACAGATGGCAGATTAAGCATACATCGCCTCCCTGCTCCAAATCCTGGGACGTGACAGAAGATAGCTTTCTCTTTGTCTCTCATTCTCTCTCTTCCCCTCTCGCTCATGAATCTAGAACAGCCCTAAAAACAATGATGAAAAATGTCATAAGAGAAACAGAGATTTTGTTTCTGAGAAGCAGAATGCAGAGGTTGGACTGGAGAATCCCACAGGTGTTGTGCCCAAGGGAGCCTGGTTTCTCCTCAACTCAAGGACAGACACAGGAGTCGGGGCGGGGCGGGGCGGGGGCAGGGGGATGCTGAGGGCACTGTGGAAGTGCCTGGTTGCAGAATTAGATTCTGAGTCACTGGAGGGAGCTTTTCTTCTCCCCTACCCTGGATGCGGAAGTTAGACTCCTGGGGGCTGACCTAAGCTGGGGCAGTGGGGTGGCCATTTGAGAGCCTTCAGGTGATGGTGGGTGAGAGAAGTGGGGAATCCAGCCAGTCACCCTGCCTTGCACCCCACTTGGTGCAGTAAACTGAAACAGTGTCTATTAGCATGGAAAACTAGGCATCTTGTATTCAGATTGGAACATCTAAGAATCACCAAATCCATGAGGACACCTCAGCCTAACAGGGAGCAAGGTGGTCAACAAACAGTGAACACCCAGGGAGATGCAGTTAGTGGGACAATGGTAAGAGCTTAAAAAATATGGAGTCAATACCTTCACAGGGAGAAGGATGGAATCATAACGGTATGAAAAAGAGCCATTATCAATCTTGGACTGCTCATCATTGAGCTTAATATTCAGTAGATGGGCTGAGTGGCACCTGGGCACGCTGAAGGTAAATTCGTGACCGGGAAGATGAACTGAATACTCTGATGGCACGTGGAAGAGATGGCGAGAATAAAAGGAGAGCTGCTGTACTCTTCCTAAGTGCATCATTAAGCATTCTAGAAAGGGTGTGTTGAGGGGTTAAAGTCATGATGAAATGTAACTACCAGATTCTGAGTCAGACCTGGAATTTGGAGTGGCAAGTAATACCTGGATGTGACTTTGGGTTATCAACCTCTGGGGAGAGAAATTTATTCTGGATTCATGTGGGATGAAAGCAGGGGACAGTTTGGGGTGCTTTGCTTGGTGAAAAGCAGGTGTTTCTCTTCTGAGCAGTCAAGGGGTGGACTATAGTTGGTTGTTGCCATTCTGTGTTTCCCCTTTTAACATACTTGCTACTTCTGCTGGGATGACAGAGGGTACCCCTTGCCTTGGGAACTCTTACCCATTCCCTGTGGTCCTGATGAACCCCCTGATCGAGACCCACCCCTCGTCCAACCTGTCCCTCACCCACACACAGTCATGGGGACTGTCACACAACCCTGGCTAGAATACTAGTGACAACCTATGACTTGGTATATGACTAACCCAGCAGATGGACTGCAACCCAAAGCGAATGACCAACAGTTCTCCCTGGAAATGACTTATGAATATGACTAGAGAGAAGCACTTTTGCTCTTGAAATGTTAAGTCTGGAACTGCCAGTGGCCATTTTCCCTGATACTTGTAAAATTCCTATCTGGAGAATGGAGCCAGACAGAGAAAGCAGAGCTAGAGATAAACAGAAAAATCAAAACAATGTTTTGGTATCATCAAAGGCCCTGGAGCTAGCTGTGCTGAAGATAGAACCATTCACAGACTGTGGAGTTAATGAGCAAAACCACAACACAACAAACCTTGCTGTAAATCATTCTGAGTTGGGAGACCTTGTGATTACCATCCTGACTTACATGGGCTCTTTGAAAACCATGTTGTAGTTTTACGTGATTATCGTATCTGAATATCTCTCTGAATTCTCTTCTTGAATTTTCTAGGTAAAAAAAAAATCATCTGCAAAGGCTTATCATTTTATTTCTTTTTAGAAAAGTATTTATACTTTGTCTTTTTTTCTGTTTTATTAATGTGTCTATAATCCCTAGGGCAATGTTGAATAAAAATATTAATAGTGGGCATCTTTGATTTATTTCTGTTATTCATTCACTCATTATTGATATTTGCTGTGTGGCAGAAATCACTCTGGGCCCTGGAAATGCAGATGTAAGCAAGTGGTCAAAAATCAGAAATTTTTGAAGAGAAATAGGGAGGAATAAAGTTAGAAATTAGATGTAGCTCTGCCCTGGAGAGCAAGAGAAGCCTTCTTTGAAGAATTTCCCAAGTATAATGCCCTTTGTATTCTATCATGAATCTGACCTTTGTTACTTGGTTTCTGATACTCTACCAAAAGAAAGAAAGTTTCCTTTTTTACTCTGTTTATTTGAAACTTTTTTTTAAGGGAAGGATGTTGAGTATTATTAAATTCCTTTTTAGGAATAATCAAAACTTTTCTGTTTAAGCCTATTGATGTCATGAACAACACCAGTAGGTCTACTAATATTGAACCAGCCTTGAATTCTTGTATTCTTGCATTGTATCGGTGTATTATTCTCTTCCTGGTCTAATGGATTCATTCTGCTATTTTACTTATACATTTTCTATCTTTTTTTATGAATAAAAATTAGTTTCCTGTGTGTGTGTGTTGTCAAGTGTTATGGACTGAGGTTGAAAAGTCCCCTCACTTTCTCTACTCTGAAATTTTCTAGGTACCATGGGCGTGACTTGGTTTTCTCCCAGACTCTGTGAGCATGCTGGAGGAGGCGGCATACATTTTCCTGCTTCACTTTTAGCTCTGCACTTCTGTTGCAATTGAAGTGGTTCCATTTTTGGATTGTCTCTCTCACCCATATGGGCTGTCTCTGTTCTGCTTTCGATGGCTTCTGATGTGTGACACATTCTTTTTTCCATACACCAGGCAGAAGGGTGTGTTACAAAATTGGCTGAAGATGTGAGAAGATTAGGAGGGATATGGTCCAGGAGCTCTCAGAAAAAACCCCAGAGTAAATAAGAGACACTCCCTATTTTCAAGACTCCCCTCATAAGACCCCCAGGATGCTGCCCACAGGCTCCCTCCTCCCCTTTCCTGGATCCCCTTTCCTCAGGCTCCCCGCACTTCATTCCCTTGTGTTGGGTAGGTAGATTTAGCTTCCCCTTTGGCTTAGCACAGAGCTACCTTTGCACATCCAGAGAGGTATCATGCTAAACAGGGACCCTCCAAATTTAGCATGTTTTCCCATCAAAGGAAGAACACTAAGAAATATTGATTTCCTTACCTTTTTGGATTGTGCCACCTAATTTGGAAAACAAATTTAAATAACTGCGAATAACCCTTCCTCCTCTCCAGTAGTGGTGCATCAGTCAGGGTTTATCAGTCTCTCAGCTCCTTGGCCAGAGCGCCCCATTGATAGTCAGAGGTGGGAGGTGGGAGAGACCAAAGCAGGGCACTGCTTTCCTGTGGTCGCTCATTTCTCCTCGCTTCTCTATCTCACATCTGGCTAACCTGGCATTGCTGGCCATTGGGGTAGTCTCCGGTTGGTTCTCACAAATCATGCTGTTGTGAACAATCTTTCTGCTACCTTTGGCGACCACATGGATGCCATTCATTCAGATACAGACCTCGGAAAGAAAGTGCTCAGTCATAGGGTGGACATGTGTTCAGCTTTAATAAAAACTGAAAAATCTATTTTCCAAAGTGGTGGCACCAATCTATTCTCCCACTAGCAGCTTAGAGAGCTGCGGTGTGATCAACATGTGGTTTACTTCTGCCACTTGCATGATGGCCTTTCTGAAAGGGGCATAGTGTAACTCACTGGGGTTTTCATCTGCATTTGTCTGATGAGTGATAAAATCAAGCACTTTCTCATCTGTTTCCTGACCATTGATGTAGCACATATTTGAGTTTGTCCAAGTCTTGTTCATTTATTTCTATTTGGTGGAAGTCTTTTTCTTATTGCTTTGTAGGAATTCTTTCTGTTCTGGATATAGGCCCTTCGACAGACGTACATATTGTGACTTTCCTCTCCCATCCCATGACTACCATTTTGAGTCTCCTCATGGTGACTTTTGAAGGATGAATTGTCTCTATCTTAACATAGTTCATCTTAGCAATGATCCGCTTTTTTGGCTGAAGGTTTTCTGAATATTGTTCAGATCACCTTTGCCCATCTCATGGTAATGAAGTGATTTGCCAAAGTTCTCTTTTCTCCAGATATTTGCATGCTTCTTTACTCATACCTCTGTTCAAATGTCACCTCCTCTGAGAGGTCTTCCCATCTCACCCAATCTAAAATAACACTACACAGCTACATGCCATTCCCTCACCCTGTTTTAATTTTGAATTGACTGATCATGATTTGCTTTATATTATATATTGAGTTATTCTTTATTGATTTGTTTGTTTATTATCTGTCCATATTAAATGTCAGTAGGACTAAAATGAACGGGGATTTTGTTGTTGTCATTTTTATCTTCAGGGTCTAGAACAGTGGTTGGCACACGCTAGGTATCATTATGCATTTGTTACTCATGAGTAAATGATCTCATTTAGTCCTCATCACTGCTCTGTGAAGAAGGCTTAGATCATCGATATCCCTTTGAGTCGAGGGATAGCCATCTTTAAAATACAAAATCTTACCAGTCATTTACATTTTAGTATAAACACATATTCTTATTACTATTCATTTCCTTGGTGACATTTGCAGGTGAGGATGCGGAAGTTTGGATATCCCAGTTCAAGAATACATTTTAAGTCTGCGTGTGTGTGCGCGCGCATGCACGCGCACCAGGTTTCTCTATTTGAATCTAGAAGTAGCAAGATCAAATATACAGGAACATTTGCAGTCATGTTGGGGGCAAGTAGCAGAATCACGTATCAAACTCAGGATGATACGATTCCAAACCCCACGATATCTATGCTCCGATGCAGCGATGGCACAAGTGGGGCAGTGAGAATTTTCTGGGTGGAAGATTTTTTAGCTTGCTGCAGGCTTGGAGTAAGGTCAGCAGGGGAGAGAGAGCCAAGGTAAAGAAAGGCATCATTACCATGAGGAAGCAAGGCCCCTCCTCTGGTTGCCTCTTGATTCTCCTTTCACTCCTAGGCCCTCAGAGACAAGTGGTCTCAGCTGTGTCCAGGATGATGTCACCTTCTGGAAGGGGCCCTGCAGAAAGTCTGTCCTTGGCTCCATAATTATCCTTTCCCAGCACCATTTCCCTGATAAACTTCCCTTTCCTGTGCAAGCCTCCCCTCTGAGAAAAGATGGGCACAAACTCATTTGTACTACAGAGTCAATGACTAATTAGACAATAGTTTATTGTTCTTAGCAGGGATTTGCATTTCCTAGAAGGGATCCAAAATGGGCAATACTATCATTGGTGGGATGAATTATAATCGTTTGAATTCTGTCATGAACAAGAGAGCTGGAGGCAGAGAAAACTTTCTGTATTCAAAACAGCATGGAGGCCCCAACTCTTGCTATACCAAATTATAACCACCCCGCCTTATTTGCAGAATATCTTCTAATTTACAAAGTGCTTTCATCTCAGCCAGGTCATTCTGAGGAAATGAAGCTCCTGGCAGTTCATGGTACCCTCAAAGGGACAGCCTTCTCTCCAGGGGAGAGACCTGAACTTCTGCCTTTTTGCTGATAGCCTTTCCACATGGCAAGGAGCCTGGTGGTGGCGCCTTCCACTGCATCAGAGGTTCCTGCTTACAGGCTTCCATAGTGATGTGAAGCACCGTTTGGTTCCCAGGGAGAGAACCCTGGTATCCTCTTGTCTGTAATGGCATCTTCTGCAGGCATGAGCTTGACCCTGAGAGTCTGGGATGATGAGGGCGAGAAAGGACAGCAGATGTGGAGGCATCTCTCTGGAGTCTAAGGCTGAGGCTTGGCTATGGGAAGCCAGTGTGCTTATTTGAGTTTGGATATAGGGCCGGCTTTGCAGACCAAATCCCTGGCCCCTGCTGACCTGTCCTGGACCTGCCTGCGTCCTTTGTCTGCACCGATCATCTGTGTGGCCTTGACCATTGCCTGGTCTCTCCCGGGGTCTCAGTGGCCCCATCTGTGCGGTGTTTGGGGTCAGTTCTCTCTGAGGTCCTCACACAAGCAGGACACCTCAAGAACTTGGAGGCAGGGCTGAGGCAGCCTCTTCTTCCCTTGGTGGGTACGGCTGGAACACCAGAAACCCAGTCACTTAGAAGATCAGGGTTTGGGCTGGAAGCCGTCCAAGGCATGTGACAGGGGAAAGCTTAGGGTGTAAGCCAGGGGGGTCTGGGCTCCATTTCTGCTGTGACTTGTGTGAGATGAAATGTCTGCGCGTCACTTGGCCTCCAGAGACCGTCATTAGTGGTCCCACTAATGAGGGCAGCAGATATTGGAGAGAAGCAGGGCCTG
Source organism: Solenodon paradoxus (assembly GCA_004363575.1). Classification (NCBI taxonomy): domain Eukaryota; kingdom Metazoa; phylum Chordata; class Mammalia; order Eulipotyphla; family Solenodontidae; genus Solenodon; species Solenodon paradoxus. The sequence continues at coordinate 35,771 of RJWH01005690.1, read as the reverse complement.
GGGCAACTGTGAGGGTCCGAGTTTCAAGAAGAGTGATGTTTTAGGACTGACAAATCCTTCCGAGTTACTCCCCGACTCTGAAGCCCTGTGGCACTTCCCAATGCCCTGAGACTGCTCACTCCGTCCATAGGCTCCACGTGGCCTGCCCCTGCGACCCCTTCTCCTGGCTCTTCTCTTCAGCCCCCAGGTTCTCCTCTTGGTTCTCCAATAATTGGGCTTCTTCCCTCTTGAAATCTTCCCCCTTTTCTCTCCTCAACTCCCGTCCATCTTTCAGAACCCAGGTGAGAGAGATTTCCTCACAGAGGCCTTTCCTTCACCTAAATGGGTCCCCTGCTCTGATTTCTCTTACTGCCAGGGTATCAGGACAGCGGGAGCTGAGCAGGATACAAGTTTCTTGCTCTCTTTTGTCAATCAAGTCCAGAGCTCAGCAGTTCTGGATGCCTGTGGTGGCTTCACGCTCTCAGGAACTTTTATCTTGCTCATGGTTCTTGACATGTTGCACACTCCTCCTAGACGAAGAAGGCTGCTCCAGCTCTGCCATCACACTCTCTTCCCAGTTAGAAGGAGGTAAGAAGAGCAAAGTGAGGCTCACTCTCCAGCTACGCAGAGACACTTGTAAGGAAGTTACTCACTGAACTTTTGTCCCCGCCTCACGCACCTCCCCACCCCCTTGGGGAGAACTTTGTCATGTGGTCACATGCAGCAGGGAGGCTGGAAAATGCACACACGGCCACGTACCTGGCTGAGAAGGAAGGCACGAACACACATTGAGGGTCTAAAACCACTGTGTCAGGATCTTATTTCTTGTCAGCACACTCTGCAGTCACGTGTTCATTTAGAGACGATCGGATGAATCCCATCTTCCCCAAAGCGGAGGCCTCCGGGAAAGCAGACTCCCACTTCGCTCACCTCCCGCCCCCATGGCCAGCGCGGTATCTAGTGCAGTGGGCCGCACACAGGAAAGATTTGTTGAACAGGTGAATCAAATGCACGCCCGACTCCTTCCTTTGTTTTCCTCTGGGGAAGCCTTGCGGTGGAAGCCCCTTCCCCACGCGGCATCTTTTATCATCTCCAGAGAAGGCGACTGGACTGGGGACTTTCTCTCTGGGGGCTTCCTGTGTTGCAGGCAGCTCGGTGATTGGGAGCAGAGGCCCAGACCCTGGCCCCTCGGACTGCGCGGGATTATGTACCGGGTTTGACGCGCTGCCGCCACGCAGGGAGGGCAGGTTCGAATGGGAACTGACAGACTCCTGCGTGCAGACGCGGCAGGTCCCGGAGCACCAGCAGCCTAATTGGCAGTGCTGTACATCAGTGGTTCTGGAGTGCAGTTCGGCCCGCGAATCACCTGGGAACTTGTTAAAAATACAAAACTTCTGAGTCAGTAAGTTTGAGGTGATATATTTGGTTGCAAGTGACAGAAAGCCAACTAGCTTAGGCAAAAGGAGAATTGATTGTGAGGGCACGGGCCTTCTGGAACACAGAAGGGGGGGTGCTGCTAGGGGTGCTTCTCTTGGATCGGGGGTGCTGGGAGTGGCATTTGTCCAGTCCCCGGGGCACCCCACGCCCAGGGAAGTGACCTCCCTCTCTGTGAGGTCCCAGCCTGACTCTCTTGGCACGGGTGTGCTGAACAACCATGGGGCTGAGCTCAGGGCTGGTTGTGCTCCTTTGGGGAGCAGAGGGTGTAGGGGACCCACGGAGGACTGGGACAGGCAGAGGGTACGACTGGGTTCAGGGGATGCAGTTCTCAGGAACACAGAAATGACAGAAGACAAACATGGCTGAGCCAGTTTCAAGTGCAGTCCCTGACTGTCCCCCAGGGGAAACCCACTGGCTTGTTGGGTGGTCCTGGTCGCTAAAGGACTGGAAGGGGGTGTGCAGGAGAGGCAGGGTTGCTTTCTGCAGTCTTTTCTGTGAGTCACCACGCAGCATTAGGCCTCAGGGTGCTTTGGGGTTCTCCTTGGCCAGCAGTTGGGGCAGCCAGGGCTCTGGAGGCTAGCCCAGCACTGGCCCCATCTAGTGATCCCCAGAGGACTTTGCAGTACTCCTACTGGAATGCCCCCAGGCGCATCTTAAAATGCACATTCCAGGGCCATCAGCCCCACTGAAGCACATTCCTAGGCATGGGCCCCAGGGCTGCACTGTATTCCGTATCCTCAGGGCACACCCTCCCCACCAGGAGAGCCTCAGCTTCACAGAGCTCAGGTCTCTAGGTCCTTGGCTTGGTGGTGTTGAAAGGAGCAGGGGCAGCCTGGGGGTCTGGGGGAAGGGCCGGCAGGCTGGGGCTGCAGCACAGCGGAGGTCCTCCCAGCGGCGGGACTGAGGTCCATCAGGACCCACAGGGTGTGCGGAATGGGGTCCAGTCTGCAGCACAGTTTCCCCTGCCCCTAAGGCATGGAAATTTGCACTCCACCTGCTCCAGCCTCTTCAAGGAACTACCAGCAGCCCCAACAAAGGGTGCCCCCTGCTGGTGGATTGAGCTCTGACATTCTGTGCTGCTCATTGTCACCCAGGGTGCAAACTGGGTGCCCACACCAATTTAACACGTGGTGCTTTCTCCTTCTTTTCCCCCTGCCTCTCTGTCTCTTTTTACCTCCTTTCCATCCCAAAGTGTGTCTATCTGTCTTTTTTTTTTTCTATCTTTCTGGATTAGTCTTTTCTGCATCTGTCTGTTTCTGTCACTGAGTGTCTGCCTGTCCATCCCTCCCTGTTTCTGTATCACTCTGCTTGCAGCTCCAGCATTTCTGGGTCCTCTTGTCCCTCTCTCCCTGGATGTCTTTGTCTTTTCGTATTGAATCTGTATCCTTGTCTCTTTCTGCCACTGTCTCTCTCTGTCCATCTCTGTCTCTCTGTGTCTGTGTCTCCCATGGGCATCTGTCTGTCCGTCTATCTATCTGTCAGTCTCAGGAAACTGAAAACACCCCCTGTGTCCCATTTGATGTGCAGTTGTGAGATCCCTTTGAATACTGCAAGAGCCAGTTGACGGTTGCCAAGGGAACAGGTCAGGAGAAATGGGGGGGTGAGGGGGGCCAGGAGCCAGGCGGGGGGTGTGGGTATGCTTTTCTGTTTTCTTCTTCTTTGGTGCTTTCCTTTTCCAAAGCATAAAAAAAGGGTGACAATTTAAAATGATTTTTCAAGAATCAACACGACAGAAATAATGGGTCCTAATTGTGTTGGACTAAAAGGAAGGCGGGAGGGTGGCAGCTCTCCCTTCTGTGCCTGGAGGGAGTTAATGGCCAGATTCTAGGAGTGAGTGATTAGAGGGCCTGGAGCCATTTGCCAGGCAGGGGCTGGCACCGCCCGTGGCCGGCTCCTGCTGCTCAGCCCAGGGCGAGATTTCAGGCCTCCCTCAGCCAAGAGCCTCACAGTCAGGCATAAGATGAGCCTTTGTGGCCACACACAGGGGCATCAGGCTCCTTGATGGCCTTCTAGCAGGACCCAGGGCTGGGGCAAGAGGTGGGGAGAAGCAGCCAAGCTCTGGCCCTTCTCGGACCCGGCACACAGCCCACTTTCCCTGGGCATCTTTGCCAAAGCTACCCTGCACAGCCGGGTTTGGTTGTCATGGGGATTAACAGAGATGCCCGCAGTGAGCTCAGCATACCGGCCCCTGCCGTCCGGTAGCCAGGCTGAGGATCCTGTGAGTGTGGACTGGACTTAACCATCTGCTTTTGGGGATGTCATTGTCATTGTGCAAACGCTGACTTACTGGCACATCAGAGGGTCTTCTGTGAGCAAGACTTGGGCTAGTGCAGGCCCACGGAGGAGTGATTTGCAATAATAGCGATTACTTGTTAGCTATCAGAGCAAGCAGACATTATTAACTGGCATTTATCGAGCGTTTCCTACTCAATGGGTCCTTTTTGAAATTCTTTATGTGCCTTTACCCATTTGGTCTGCACAGTCAGCCTTTGGGGTAGGTAGTATTATTAACCCCATTTTACAGATGAGAGTATTGAGGAATTCAGCAACTACAATTCAAAAGTGAAAGAGCAATAGTTGGGAGAAACACAGGAAGCCAGGGACACAGAAACAGAACCCTGCTCCCCCACCCACCACCATCCTGTGATATTGGGATTGGAAACGGGAAGCCCTAAAAGCCAATTTTTCAAGTTTTTTTGTTTGATGCTTTGACCTCTGGGCCTTGCTGAACCTGGAGGGACTACCCTTCCTGGGACTAGCCCAGTCCTAGAGCACATCTTTTATATGCAAACCAACCACAGTGAAGGCTCCTGCCCACATGTACCCTGGTGCTCCCCCGTGTGGCCTGGCACAAGCATGCCTTGCCTCTGGTTTCTAGGGTTCTGTAAGCTGGCACATCAAGCCTTCTCTGTCTGCCCCTGCACCCCCACTGCTGTCCTTCCCTCTGTGCCCTGAGAGCCTGTCCTGGTAGATGGATGATCCCCACAGGAGACTGCAGGTGGGGAGGAGAGGTCTGCTGGGTGGTAGGTTCTCTGAGCTCCTCTGCAGAGACCCTCCAGGGTATCCCTCTCCCACTCAGGGTTTGTCTCTGGATTCTGGGTTTGTGTTCTCCTCCTGCACCAGGTCTAGTATGGTCAGGGCTCTGCTGCTGGACCGAGTGCTCTGGAGTCTGTGGGTGCTGAATGATGTGGGTGGCCACAGCAGGGCCTGGGATGGGGGCAACCAGAAGTCAGCACATCCCTACTGTTCCTCCCTAGAGGGCTTTTTCATTGATATTTTAATTAAAAAGCTCAGGACAAAACACAAACCTGCTCAAGTATACACATCAGATAGGAGAAAATAGACACCTTCATTCACCCTCTTCAGCTAGTATTTTTCCCTTTATAAGAGCGAGAGATAATTGAGACTATTTCTCAAGATGTATTCACGCTGATCCCACCTCCACAATATTTGCTCTGTCTGCACACCTGTATGATTATTTATCTAATAATTTTCTTTTACTCAGCTTACTTTCTGAAAAAGTCAGGTGTACGTCATTTGCATAATTGAAGCTGTCATTTACATACAGTAAAATGTACCCCTTTTAGCCATGCGGTGTGGTGGGCTTTGCGTACAGTCATTTAACTACCAACGCAATCAAAATACAGAGTGGGGCCATCACCCCCAAATGTCCCTGTCCCTTCTGTCATCAGTCCTGTCTGCCGCCCCAGCCTCTGGCAGCTGCTAATCTGATTCCTGTTCTTTTGAGTTTTCCTTTTTCAAAATGTCATATTGTGGAATCATGTAGTATGTAATTTTTTGTTTGACTTATTCCACTTAGCTTAAGATAGCTTTTTTTTTTAAAATCAAGTTTAACCCCCAAAACTCACACTTTAAATGTTTTTTCTTTTTTTATTGTAGTAACTTATTGTACACATGAAAATGAACTCATATGTGTATTCCTATTCCTCAGATATATGTCAGCACCCCCTGCCCACCACCACATCACCAAAGGCTCCTCACCACTGTCCAGTGGGCTCCGCCACCATCTGCCCTCCCCCTCCCTTTCCCAGGTCACCTCAGTTCTGTTCCAAGTGTCCAAGGGTTGGTCTTGTTTCCTCTGTTTCTTTGTTTCATCTGTTCACATTTCACCTGTGAGGAAAAACCCGTATTTTTTTCAGTCTATTGTCTGACATTCATGTTTTTATATATCATGTTTGCATGTACTCATTCAACAAATCATTGTTCCTCGATCTCACTATCCGCTTTTAGGTATTTGGGCGTATTACTCTTTGCTTCGTTTTTATTACGGAGCAGTATTCTACTGCCTGAATGTGTCACTGCTTCTTAATCTGCTTTCTGAATCTAGACGGACACTGGGGTTGCTCCCAGTGTGGGCCTCTTATGAGCAAAACTGCTATGAGTGTTGGAACGTAGGTCTTCGGACATATGTGTTCATTTAGGTCTCTAGGTGTGGAATTGCTGCCAGTCGGGTAAATGCACGTGTAACTTTATAAGAAACTGAAAGCCGTTTTCAGTGAGGCGGTGCTAATTCGCATTCACCAGCAACCAGCAGGCATCCTAGCTGCTCTGAGCGCCCCCAGTGCTTGGGGTGTCTCCTCGTGGTTTTGATTGCCACTGCCCTGAGGACTGTGATGATGTCCCCCCCCAACGCCCCCCACCCACTTTTTCATGTGCTGTTTCGTCATCTGCATCCTTTCTTTTGTTTAAATTTTTGGCCCAATGTGGGGGATGTTTGTTTTCTTATTATTGACTTGGAAGACTTCGTTTTATGGTCTAAGGTATATGTTTAGCAAATCTTTTTTTCCCAGTTCTTGGCTGCTTTCTCATTCTCTTATCAGTGACTTTTGAAGAGCAGCGGTGTTTAATTTTAATGATGCCTTTAACTCACTTTTAAAACTGAAAAATGTGAGTTTCCAGCCTTAAATGGAAAACCATATGACTTGCCATAAGTTGGCATACAGTTCTCTCCCCTTACCCTTGAGTTCGCGCCCACAGCCCTCCAGGACGCCTGAAACCATGGTCGTAAGGGGCCCTATGTAGACCGTGTTCTTTCATAAACATGCTACCTATGATGACATTTAATTTAGAAATCGGGCACCATGAGAGGTCAGCAACGACACAATAAGACAGCGATAACAATAACAGACTAATAAAAGTTATGCGAATGTAGTCTCTCAAAATAACTTATTACGTCTACTTTTTTCAGACCTCTTTAGACCATGAAAAACTGAAGCTATGAAAATTGAAGCTGCAATGAAGGGGGGACTATTGTATTAGAAATGTTTAGAATTGAAAGTAAGAGAAAAACTACCTTTCGGGGACTTCGAGAATTTTTCTACTAAATGTGATGACCTCCCAAGTCAGGAAAGTTTGAAAAGGCGGCACTTTACACCCCAGGATCCCCCCACCTTGTCACACCTTGACTCTTGCCTTCTGTCTTGTTTCCCTCACTTCCCAGCCCTTGGCAATCACACCAGGCTGAGGAAGAAGGGAGTGGACCCCGCAGGGATGGACTAGGGTGAGGCAGAGACGTCTAAGGTGGCACTTACTCTTACGTGCTGCATGTGTCCTTGTGTGGCCCCCAGAGTTAGCACCTCCTGAAGTCTGGCCTCTTGGACGCCCTCTCACCTCCTGCTCTGCTTTATCCTCTGAACAGCAAGTCTGTCCCAGAAGCTCCCTGAGCAGCTGCTGGTTTATGACTCAGGGGAGGAGCTCGGATCTGTCTCTTGTCATACCTGTGGCCGAGGAGGGGGAGAGGAGTCTGCCTGCATCCAGCAGGGAAAAGTGCAGAACGCATGCCTCCGTGTGGAAGTGAAAGCCATTCCCACGTGCTAGGGTTGGCTGCATTTGAAATCAGCTGACTTTTCTGATTTAGTTTATCTGTGTGATCCCAGATGCCCCTGGGTATGTGAACTTTATTAAAAGGCATGTGCATTATGAAATTACAAAGCATACAGAATAGCCTAAGCGATCTCTGGGAAAGAACAAAGTTGGAGTACTGTGTACGTTGATTTCAAAGTCTCTTATAAAGCTGTAGGGATCAAGACCGTTGCTACTGCCGTGACGTGGATGCTAGACCAGTGGACTAGAACTCAGAGTCAAGTAATAACTTAGGCAAATGAGGTAAATTCTATGGTGAAGGGTAGAACTGGTGGCGAACTTAATGTATTGTATAGAAATAACTATTAATGTTACCGTATACCCAAAGCCTCTACAATGTGATGATGCAACATTCCTTCAATAAAATATAGAACAACAGAAAAAATTTGTGGTCAAATGGTTTTCCACAAGAGTGCCAAGACTCATTACTTGATCAAGAAAATGAGTCTTTTTTACGAATGGTACCGGGACAACTAGATATTCACAATTAGCTTAATATTACCTTTGGAATATCAGAATGCAGTTGGACCCCTACCTCACACTCTATACGAAACTAAACTCCAAATGGGTCAAAGACTTACATGTAAGGGCTTAAACTATACAGCTCTTAGAAGGAAACAAAGGGAATCGCAATCGCCTTGGATTAGGCAATGGTTTCTCAGCTATGACACCAAAAGTACTAGCAATAGATAGATTGAACTTCAACAAAGAAAACGACATTTTTTTTGGCATCATCGGACACTACTGGGGAAGTGAAAAGACACCCCACAGAGCGGAGAAAATATTTTCCCATCGTGTATCTGATAAGGGTCTGAAATATATAAACAGCTCATCCAAATCAACAATAAAAAGATGAATAATGCAATTAAAAATGGACCAAGGACTTGAACACCATTTCTCCAGAGGAGCACTACAAATGGCAAGCAAGCACATGAAAAGATGCTCCCTCTCATTAGTCAGTGGGGAAAGACACATCAGAGCCTCACACCTGAGGAGGCCTCAAGTGAGGAGGGAAGGAAGGATGTGTTGGGAAGAGCATGGGAAATCCGAACTCTGGGACGTCCCTGCTGTAAACCGGGGCAGACACAGTGGGAAGCGCTTCGGTGGTTTCTCAAAAGAAACACAGAATTAGCACCTGACCCAGCACGGGAGACGTGAAGATGCATGTTCACACAAACACTGGTTTAGACAGCATTGCCTGTAGTGATCAATGAGTGGAGACAACCCACATCCCCATCAGATGCTGATGGGGAAACGAAATGGGGTTTGTCCATACAAGGGAATGTTATTCGACCATGGAAAGGAAAGAAGAACTAACACACGCTGCAGCATGGGCGAACCTTGAAAACATGACACCGAGTGAAAGAGGCTAGCAGGCAAGACCACCAATGTTTGACTCCATGCTACAAAATGCCCAGAACAGGCAAATTCCGAGACAGAAGAAGAAGCAGATGACCAGCAGATGGAGGGGAAGGGAATTGGGATTGACTGCTAGTAGGTACCATGTTTCTTTGGAGGGGTGATAGAATGTTCTGTAATTAGACAGTGGCAATGGTTGTACAGAGTGAATAAACTAAGCGACATACTAAGAACCACTGAAGTGTCCATTTGTAAAAGATAAATATTCTATCATGTGAATGATATGTCAATTTAAAAAAAATGATCAGAGAGATTCATGCACCTGCAGAGGCTCCAGGTGGACAGCTGAGGAGGGTGACCATGCACGGAGGGTGCAGCCTCTTCTTCCCAATAGAGGAGCAGGCCCAGGGGCAGACAGACAGAGCTGCTAGTAAACCTGGGCGGCAGGAGGGCCATGCTGCCTTCCTTCCAAAGGCAGGTGGAGAGGCCGGCCCTGACCCGGAAACCTGATCCCAGGTTCAGGATCCCCAGCCACCCAGACAAACATCACCTGGGGAGGTTCTGAGCCATCTTAGGCTGCTCTGGAAATGCATGGTGGCACCTGGGGTGTCTACCTCTGGGCCACAGCCCCAAGAGATAGACAACCTGCCAACTTCCCTCCCTGTGTTTGCACAGCCTGGCTCATTAGTGGGGAGGTGATGATCTAATTCCCTCCCAACAAATGTTTGGGATGTTGAGTTTTCCTTCAACAGTGAGCAGTGGCAGACGGTGAGAAATCTGCTTGAACCTCCTGGGGGTGGGGTGGGGTGGGGCACCCTGGCAGGCCTGGCAGCAAGGAGAGCTCTGTCTGCCGGGCCGGGAGATTCCAGAAGTCCTGGGCTGAGACGTGACTGGCTGGAGATGCAGAAAGAAGATGATGTGGGCCCATCTGTGTTGGGTGAACCTGAGGTGGTTCCCCAAGCAGTCCTGTCACTTGGAGTCAGAGAGCCCTGGATTCCTGTGAGGATCCCACCATTCCCAGCCTCGGGAAGGAGATGCTGAAACTGGGCTGAATGAGTGGGATGTGCAGTGAAGGGCCAGGATCCATGCAAAGGAGGGAGAAGCTGGAGATGGAACCCTGCAGCGCCAAGAGCCTGCCTTAGGTCATCGGGTCCACCCAGGGCTCCCCGCTTGCTTCAGTCCCCACACCTCTGCAGTCTGTAGAAGAGAGGCCGCCGTTCTTCCTCAGAAGTAAAACATGGCTCTTAGGAGGCAATTTGGTCTGAAAGCAACTGGTTCTCAGTTCTGGTTTGTCTGTTTTTCCTTCTTCCAGCCACAGGTCTCAAACCTGGGTCCTTGGGCTTTAAGTGGCTTGAACCTTAGTTGCTGAGCCAAAGGGTGCACCTCTTTGTCCTTTAACCAAGGAAAAGGTGAATGGGCTTGGGCAGAAAGTAAGCAAGTGCTCTCAAGTACAGATGTTCCTGTACTGCTCCCTCATCCTGTTGGTCAAGGGTCAGCTTAAAGGCCACTGTTTCCAGGAAGCCTTCCTGCTTCCATCTCCTGTTCTCGCAGGCTGCTCAGCCCTCGCAGCTCCTGGCAGGGTCACTGACTGGCCTGCCCACCTGCACCATGATGGTGACCATGGGAAGGAAGCCCGAGGATCCTGCAGCCTCACGGTGCCTGCCCCTGCCTCTGGCCGCACACAGCCCGGCATGGAGAAAGAGCTGGTGCTCATCTTCCGAGTGTGTGAACTGGGCTGTCAGACCACATGGAGGTCACTGAGGTGCAGATGTGGAGAGTCTGGGTGTGGTGTCAGGCTGGGCTGGACGCAGCCACATTCTCAGCTAAAGATTGAGGAATGACAGCTAGCCACCTCTGCTCCTCTTGACGTTCAGATGTCAGCGCTTGCAGGCCAATGAGGTATCTCTCTTTGATCCAGGCCACCTCTCCCGTGGACCCCCCATCTGCTGGGACTCCACAGGGCTCCGTCCCAGACACTCTTCTGTTGTTCCCAACCCTCCATGCCCAGCACTCACTCCTGAAACCCAGATGCCTTTTCTGAATGTCTGCTTTCAGGCCCCTCACACTCAGTCCTAGTTTGTGCCCCACCCCCACAAACATGCCCACTCCTGCCCTTGTGGCAATGCCCCTCATCCACCCCTCTGCCCCAAAGGATCCTGGGTGCTTGCCTTGATTCCCTGCTTTCCTCCTCCTCCAGACATGACCTCCAAGTCTCAGCAATAATACCTTCTGGGTGTCTCCAACCCTCTTTTTACCACGGCTGCTGCTGGTCCCGAGGCTGCCATCTTCCCTGCCTGGATCAGGCTCATCCTCTGGGGGCCTCCCTGCCTCCATCTTTGCTCCAGGCTGTCCCTTCTCCACAGTCCTATTGGAACATCTTCCTCTCTCTGGGGGTTTCTGGAGAGCCCTGTGCTCCTGCAGGCTCCTCCATCCCTGCCTCTCCCTCAGGCCCGCCCCAGGATGTCCTCTGTATTTCAACAACCTGCCTAGGTTTCCGAGGATGAGACCCGCGTCTGTCCCGTCATAGCAATGACGTTGCTGTGTCACCTGAGCCAGGAGCGTGTGCTGTGCACCAGAGACTGGCCCGGGGGCTGCTAGAGAGAAGAAGGGCAGCAGCTCAGCAGGAACAGACAGTGATAGGCATAAGGAAAGTCCCCCAACAGGTCCAATGCATGTGTGGAGGAAGAATGGCCGAAAGTGGCATTTCATAGTGTGGGGAAAAGTAAGATTAAAAAAAAGTATTAGGACAATAAAGTCCGTCATTTTAGATTCAAGAGAGTGGGCTGCTTCCAGGCCCTCAGCATCCACAGTCCTAACAACCATGCCAGAGCCCAGTGTTTCCGTGCTGACAGGAAACAGGCAAGGACTAGACAGGGTGGGCATGCAGGGCGGGGCCGGGACATGCAGGCCTCTGCCTGCAGACAACCTGGAAAGCGACAACTGCCCAGGTGGAGGGAGCAGAAGGCAGGCTGGGTGGTGGACATCTTGACAGCCTTGAGAACCAAGAAAGTAAACTTCCTTGAGTGACGTGAGCGAGAAGAGGTGAAGATGTGGGGTGAGGCTGGGCAGGGAGCCGGGCACTGCCGGGCCTTTAAAGCGTCTTTGAAGAACAGTGGTGATCTGTGGAGGGTGGTGAGTTAGATCTGGTTCCAGCCCTCATGGAGATCAGCGGAGGGGAAAAGGGACGGTAAGCAAACAGCAAACAGGATCATTAAAGCATGGCCCTTGTTATCAAGAAAATGTGGAGCTTCTGGGGAGAAAATGAGGTGGGGGAAGATATCATGGAGGTGATTTTCAAGGAAAGCCAGCCACGTGGTGGGTCAGAGACAGGGTATGCCAAGCAGGGAAAGACATCCTGGGTGCTGAGGTGCTCAGAGTGGGTGTGTCCTCGGGGTGTCAGGAGGCTCTTGGGGCTGTGCATTAGGGAATATGGGGAGAGAGGTTCAGTAGGGAGCAGACTGGGGTCATACCAGAGGGCCTGTTGGGACGCCACAACAGTGGGGCCACGAGCACCTAACCCTTTTACTCCTGACAATGTCAGTCATCATTTCCTCCAAGCTGAAGCAGAGTCATCTCAGCCTTTTTGATGTCTGCATCGTATTCCATACCGGGCTTGTGCTTACCACAGTGGATTGCCCAATTTCCTCTTGACATTTTGACATTGGATATTCTTCCAAACTTTGGCGTATTTTACTATTGCCAGTAAGATTTCATTCTCCCTTGAATAAGTGTCTGTGTCAGATCTATTCATTGAACTTGAACTGCCAGGTAAAGAGATTTGAAAATTTTATGAGCTATTACCAAATGGCCTTCCAGAAAAGTTGTTTTTGTATGCAATCCCAGCATCATGGCATTTCTTACTAGGGATGGGTAGTCCATCTTTTTTATTTTATTCCTGTAGAGGATATGAATACAATATCATCTTCTTGACTTAATTTGCATTTCTCCTACTAATAATGAAAAAGAGATTGTTTTCCTAAGTTTCTTTTCTGGGTGGGGGGAGACGGGAAGCATTTGGACTTATTTTTGAATAAGCTGTCTGCTCATCTGTTTACCTATTTTTCTATTGTGTTGTAATATTTTCCTCATTGATTTGTGAGAAGATTTTGCATATTAGAGAAATTCGACCTTTCTCTAGCTTCCATATGGCAAATAAATGTCACCAGTTTTCTTAGATGGGTATATATATGTTTTTTTGGTTGGGTGTTTTACTGAACAGAAGACTTACACTTTTATATAGTCAAATCTGTCAGTCTTTTTCCATGCTGGTTTCTAGGTTTTTGTGTTATGCTTAAAAAGATGTTTCCCACATCAACACAAAGAAATTCACCCACGTTTTCTTCTATTACGTTTTTAGATTCATTTTTGACATTTGAATTTTGATGCTTTTGGATTTTTTTAGTATAAGAGATGAAGTAGAGATTTAGCTTTATTTTTTCCAAGTGGTTACACATTTATCCCAATACCATTTATTAAACAATCCATCATTTCCTCAATTTTCATGCCATTTTTATCAGCTACTAAACTTACGCATATATTCATCGGTCTATTTTTGAATTCTCTATTCTTTCCCATTGATGTATCTGTTCATATTTTGAATACTTTTGTCAAGTTCAATTGAGTTTTTTTTGTCAAAAATTCAATTAGAATTTTGATGTAGAAAGGATTGACATCTTTATAACTCTAAGTCTTTCTATTTAATAAAAAGGTATGATTCTCCAATTATCCTATCTTTTTTATGTCTTTTAGTCAAGCTTTATAGTTTTCTTCATATAACTCCTTCACATGTCTTAATTCTTTTAGGCATTTCATATTTTCAGTTGCTATTGAAAATGAGCTCTTTCATCATATTTTTACCTGTTTATGTTTTTAAAAGATAGATATTGATTTGATATGTTAATTTTATAATTAACTACCTTAGTGAGTTCACTTGCTGTTTTAATATTTCTCCATCTTTAGTCATATACCAAACCAATTTAAATGATAAAATTTCCTTCTCCCTTCTTAATCTTATTGTGTTCACTTATTTAATTGCACTAACTCTTCAGAAAGATTCACTCAGCTACTCTTTGTTCTAAGAGACTGCTAGCTTGAGGGAGCCCTTACAACTGAACTGCACTCTCCTTCCCCCTGAGGGGCTGGAAGGAGGCAAGCCAGAGGGCTCTCTCTCAGCAGCAGGGAAGATGGGCTTCAAGCAACCATCCTCTGCTCTTTTCTCCTCTTTCCCTTTAACCACAGTTTTGGTTTGTTGCCTGAGATACTTAGTTCCAGATCCACAAGCTTTAATATGGCAGCTATTAGCCACACGTGGCTATCTAAATTTAAACTGAAGTTAATTACAGTGAAATACAAGTTAAAATTCAGTTCCCCAGTCACATTAGCCACATGTGGCTTGGCTTGTAGCTCCTGCCTTGGAGAGGGCAGAAGTGAGACATTTCCACCATGGCAGAATGTTCTGGAGAAGTCAGTTGTAGAGAATTGTCTCCTCCCCCAAACAACACACTGTTGTCCAGAGGAGTACTCACAATGCCTCAGGTTATCCAGATCATTTATTTGGGATGGGTGAAGGGTGAAGAAGGATTCTTAAAGTTCATAAAAATATCTTCCTTGGGGACCCCTCTCCCACTAGAGGTATCTTCACCTTCAAACTACCACACTAGAAGATGTTAGTGAGTTGTTTTATTTTTTCAGCATTCCGTGTCCTCGCCATGTTCCCAGTCTACTCTTCTCTCTGATGAAGGGAGTGTGGCCACAGCAGCCTTTCCTGTCCAACATGGTCCTTTAGAACTGCGCCATGGCTCTGGCAAACTCCATCTTCTTGTGACTCACTTGTAACCAGTAATAAGTGATATAACACAAGGCCATTTCTGAAAAAGCCATCTAGTTTCTGCCTCAGGCAGGAGTAGTTGCCCCCAAGCTCTGAGGCACCGTGTCAGCATTTGGACTGCCCCGGGGAAGCCATGTTGTGAGGAAGCCCAAGCCATTCCAGCTCGGGGGAGCTCTTGGGGAGGCCCTGAGACTCCAGGAAGAGAGACACCCCATCGTCTACTAACCGTAACAGCAGCAGAGACCCCAAGCCAGAAACTCTCAGTCAAGTCCTTCCTGAATTCCTGACCCATCTACTTGCAAGAGATGATACAATGATGGTTTGTTTTAAGCCACTGAATTTCAGAAATAGGAGCAGAAGGGCCATGGGGTAGATGTGTTGCATGAGCAGTGTGTCCATTCCAGAAGGCTCCAACTGCCTACAGAGAGCACTTCTGGATGTTGTGTTGCAAGGCTGGGTTCCTTTCTTTATTTTTCCACTCCTGTTAACATGACTTTGCTGCTATTCCTGGTAGAACAATGGCCGTGAGCTTTTGTGTGAAGGAGCATCTGGCTCTCCTCTGTGCCTGGCATTAGGTGCCTGCCTGTCACCATGGCAGCAGTGACTGGCACTGCTTTCACCATTGGGAACCTAGGTCTCCTCCAAGCAGATTCTGTCTGATCCCCCAAATCTCTCCTCATCTCACTAATTTTCAGCTGTTAGAATTCATAGGTCTTCTCTGTTCCTTTTACAATTTCAAGAAGAAAATCCCTTAGTTCTTCTGCTCAGACAATTGGAGTTGATATCAAAATCACATGTGATTTGAATTTAGCTGCCAAGGCTCTAAGTTTTGTTGCGGTTAATACCCTTTCTCTGCAGCTTCCTTCAGAGGTAGAGTCAACGTTTGCCTTGCCAACTGTCCCTCAGCCACTCCAGGGGAGAACGCAGCCTCCCATCCTGGGTCCGGCCCTGGGTTTTCTGTCGCTCAGCCTGCTTTGCCCCCGCCCAGGACTTTGGGATGGAGGGCCTGGAGGTAGAAGAGGAGAGCATCCAGGGAGGGTTCAGAAGAGGCTGGGGAAACAACAGCCAAGCTGGGGTTGGACATAGGTGAGACAGGGGATGTATATGGGGGCAGCATTGTGGGAAAACAGGAGTGAGAGTTCTCCAAATATTCAAGACAGAAGTACTGCATGTCTACCAATTCCACCTCCGAGTACATATCTGAAGAAAATGGAAACACTATCTGGAAAAGATGTCTGCACCCCCAGCTCATTGTAACACGACTTACTTCAATGGATAGATGGGTATGGAACGTGTCACACACACACACACACACACACACACACACACACACACACATGCACACACACACATGCACACACACAGAGGAGTATTATTCAGCCATAAAAAGAAAGACAACCTGCATTTCTAACAACATGATGGACCTCGAGGGCCTTGTGTTTAGTGAAATAAGTCAGACAGAGAAAGACGACTAGTGTATGAGCAAACACATGTGGAATTAAAATTTAAAAAATCGAACCCATAGAAACAGAGTACAGATTGGTGGTTTCCAGAGGTGAGGGTTTAGAGTTGGTAAAATGGTTGAAGGATTTAATTTAAAAAGAGAGAAATTGGCCAGGCAGAGACCAAACATGAGCCAAGGGGAAGGTAGACCAAGGGAGCAAAATGGCTGGAGCACAGTCTGGGGCAGGGACACTGGGTCATTCAATCTTCTGTTGATTAGCGGATTGATTGGTTGGTTACCCATCATTTGTTCATGTCTTCATTCGTTCCGCACATACTTATTGAGCACCTACTGTGTGCCAGACTCTTTACTAAGTGCTGGAGCTATTAGGCAAACTCCTGTTCTTCTAGAATTTACAGTCTAGCAAGGCAACGAGTAAAGTTGGGAGTGTGGGTGGAGGAAGCACTGTGATTTTAAGTGAGATGGTCAGGATGGGCCTCACCACCAAGGAGCTGCAGACCTGGGGCAGGAGACCCCAGTATCTGGGGGACAGCAGCCACGAGGGAGGGAGGGAGATGCAAGTGTGAAGGCTCTGAGGTCTGGCTTCTTTCACACACAACAGGGAGCCAGTGAGGAAGGGAGAGAAGCAGTGGGTATTGAGGTTAAATCATCAGGGGCCAGATGGCCTTTACTGAGACAGAGATGGGCTGGGGGCAAGAGAACAGCAGGAAGAGACAGCTTTCCAGTTTGGAGATCCCTGTGCCCCCATTTCTCATAAGGTCTGTAGTGTTTTCTGGGGAAAGCTCAGGAGTCCAGGTAAGCAGTCTCAATAGACTGCTCCTGGCCAATGAGCCAGCCACGCCCAGAAGCCCGCAGAAGGCCAAAAGGCCAGAAGAGGAATGTGCCTCGTGGGCACCATCATGGGAATCCCAGGAAGAAGTACCTTCACAGCACGAGATGGCAGGGCAGAGGCTGCTGCAAGCCTCGCCCTCTCCCTGGGCACATCTGGACAGCTGTGCCATCAGCTGCTGCCCTTGGTGTTACAGGAGCCCATCGGGCGAGAGCCCGAGACTGACAGATGGGAGGCAGAGGAAAACAGAGGTAGAGATACAGGGACAGACAGATCTAGAAAAGCAGGCAGAGAGACAGATAAGGCAGACACAGGGAAGTAGAGCTAGACAAAGGCAGAGAGAAAAAGAGAGACGACAAGACCGAGACAGAGACAAGGTGCTGAGCAGGTGAGCGGGCTCCGGGCCACATCTCCACGCTGCTGGTAATGATGCGTGTCTCCCCTTGCTTGCTGGCGACCAGGTCCTCGCCTGTGAGCCCGTCTGCTGTCCCTGACCTGGCCGGCCAGCAGTACAAGGTTAGAAGAGGGTTTCTCTACCATCGTCCCTGGAGGCTCGTCCTTCCTGAGCCGGAGGGCCTTTCATGTGGCTCAGCGGCAGGAAGCCTGCACGCGGCATCCTGGTGAGGACAGGCATATGTGGCAGGTTCACCTCCACAGTGACAATATCTCCTCGGCCTGTAGACAGTCCAACTGCATAGACTTTTCCGGCCTCCCTTGCAGCCACGGGGGCTGAGCAAGCACAGGGCGCCCAGGCCACGGCCCTGAAGGGAGAGGGCTGGAGGCGGGGGCAGAGCGAGAGGGGCCCCCTTTGTTCGGGGAGGGGACTTGAGTGTCCAGAGAGGAAGCTGCTGCCCTTGACTTGTGCCCAGAGATGAGTAGGATGGACTTGGACCCCCACGTATGTTCTCTTGGGGATCCGGGCTGGGCCTCCCCAGCTGGCAGTAGCGTTTGACACCCCCACACTTCACAGCCTGACCCCTGAGTGGTCATGAGCCGGCTTCTCCCCATTTCTGAGGCTTATTATTGTTATTTTATTTCGTATTTTGAAACTGAGGTATAAATGACCTATGACATTGTGCTCGCTTCGGATGTACAGCATGACAATTTGCTATGTCTGCACATAGAGAAATGATGACAGTAAGTCCAGTTAATGTGATTTCCATGCATGGCTTTTACTGTTTACCCCATATTCTCTCTTTGGTTTAACCAGAGTGTGATCACCTATTTATTTTTCCACTTTCCACATCACTTTGTTTTAGCTGTTTTGCTGAAAAATCGTATTATCTTTGAGTGTTAGTTTTGAGTCTTGACTTTTAATGAGGGGCTTAACCTACTTAGATCAGACGCTTGTAGCGGTAACTGCTCGGCCTTCGTGTCTGGCTTCCTTTGCTCTCTGTCTCTTTGCCACTTCTCTTCCCTTTCTCTGATTCTTCCTCCAGTGTTTGGGAAGGAATCCGTCCTCTATTTAAGTTTGCTGGCTTTCCTTGCTTTAATTTTGAAATATGTGTTGTAAGAATGAACATTGAGGACACAGTTATGATGATGGGTTTCCCTCTGCAGAGAAAGAAATCAGCCTAGTGCACCTCTTTCCTTTCCAGAGATTTTATAGGCTGATCTAGGATTTTGTATGCAATTTTTATTTTTTTAATGTGCTCACTTATTTTACCATTAGGCATCTTCTTTCTCCAGGATCACGGTCCATACTCAGAAATTCTTTCTAACTTAGCTTTCCTCTTCCTGAATCTTGATTAGGTAGAATTTTTTTTCTACTGAGTTTTCAGCTTTATGAGTGCCTGTATATCAGATTATCTTTCTGTGGCTGTCCCATAAATGGACAATGATTTGGCTGGACATTGAATTATTTTTTTAAATTTACTTTTGAATTGTTCAAATCAAACGTGTAGGTGTATATAGTTCAAAGAGTCACAGATAATTTTTGCAAGGTTTGCCATAAAAAATGGCAGTCCTCCTGTCTCTCCTCCTTTCCTCCTTTCCAGAGGACAGTGTTTTCCAGCCTTTTCCCTGATCCTTTTGGAATTTATCTCTTTGCTCTGTGCAACAGGCTTATATTGTTATTTTTGGATGTGTGTTCTGCTCCAGGCAACTCCTGTTGACCTCCCTCTATGGAAAACGTTAAGTTTGCATTCATGCACGTGGACCCTGACCCTTTCCCCTACCCTGGAAGCTGGCATGTCTCATCATTATCCTGTAATAAGAGTTAGGTCCATATTCAGAGCCCACAAACTCTTGGATCTAACCCTTGTAGCAATCTGTGGCTGTTTTCCTTTCTTGCACAACTTTTCTATTTCCTGGCATTGATAACTGTCTTTGCTTAATTTGCTGCAATCTAGTCATAATCTACTCTATTTAATTTCTATTCGGGTATCACAGATTCATGTCCAAATGGTCTCTAGTTGAGACAATCTCCTCTTGGTGTCTTTGAAACATCAAATACACCTATTCTGGCCCTGTGCCCCAGACATGTCCATCCAGAGCTCAGGGTGTCCACTGCTATCCCCTGTGGTTAGTGCTGACTCAGCCTAGTCCTGGCCACCCTTCCCTTCTCTGAGCTTGGGCCCCCATTTCCTTTTCCCACATCCCTCTCCGTTTTCAAGGTAGTGAATGTTTGAACACATTTTCACTCATTCCTCACTCACATGGGGCCAGATATCAAATTTGAGGTTGGAAATGAGTTTTCTGGGATATGGAAGCCATTGCTCCCCTGGTTTCCAGCTTCCAGAGCTGTTGTGGGAAGTTGGTGTCTACATGCCCTTGACTCTGTACATGATCTTTATTTTCTGGTTTTGTTTGATTGTCTCTCTCTCTCTCTCTCTGTGTCTCTCTCTCCCCTCTCTGAAAGCTCTTTGGGCCTGCTCTCTGTCCTCTCTGCTTGGACATTTCACAGGTGCATCCTGACAAATGCTGTGACCTTTCCCATCCAGACTCTGCAGCCCCTCCTCGGGGGGCGGTGCCATCCCGGGCAGCTGTCCCGTAGTGACTGCTCACACTCTGTTGTCTCCTTCCGGGAACCTGTCACCCAGATGCTGGGTTTCCTGAACTGAACTGGTCTTCTAGCTTTCTGATCATTTCCTCTGTTTTCTCTCTTTGCTCTATTTCATGATTTTCCTCAGCTATATCCTCCAAATTCCTCTGTCAGTTTTCACTTCTGTTTTATATATATATATATATATATATATATATGAATTTTATTGCAGTAACTTTGTTTTACATGCTAAAGTAAACTCACGTTCACAGTGTAGTTCCTGTATGTGTTGTTTTCCCACTCCTCAGCTATTATTATTATATTTTGCATGTTATAGGTCAATGTTGTGGGCCCCAAATATTCCTCTGCTAAAGCTCAGGTGACTATGTCTGGAATAGGTCTTTAAAGAGGTCATGAGGTGAAAATGAGGTCGTGCAGGCGGACCCTGGTCCATGTGACTGCTGTCCTTGTATGAGGAGAGATGAGGACACATGGACGCAGACAGAGAAGACCCCCCTGAGACCTGGGCAAGAAGATGGCATTTACAGACCAAAGAGAGAGACGGCAGAAGAGGCCAACCCTGTCAGAGCCTTGGTCTCCGATTTCCAGGCCCAGAACTGGGAGAAGACAAATGCCTGTTGCTTCGGCTCCCAGTGGAACAGCCTGAGCTGACTAATAAATATATTTTCCCCGCCTTCTCCCAGCTTTATTAAGATATAACTAACACACAACATTGGACAAGTTTAAGGTGTAATGTTGACTTAACACACTTAGATATTGCAAAGCAGTCATTATCAGAGCTTTAGCTAGCTCTTCCATGCTGTCATGAGGCTTTTTGATGGTGAGAACATTTAAATCTATTCTTTCAGCAACTTTCCACTAAGTCTCACAGTAGTATTTGCTCAAATCACCATGCTGTGTGTGAACTCCCCAGAACAAGTCAATCTTAGAGCTGGGCGTTTGTCCCTTTGACTAGTATGTCCCCATCTACCCGACCGCCTGTCCCTAGGAACCACCACTTTGGCTGTATGAGTCAGCCTTTTCAGATTGCGCATGTAAGTGAGATCATATGGCATTTGTCCTTCTCTGTCACACTTATTTCACTTAGCACAGCATCCTCAAACTGTCCACATTGCCACTGGTGGCGGGATTTCCTTCTTTCTCATGGCTGAATAATACAGTGTGTTTTAATATTTTGACTACTTATGTCCTTGGAGCATGGAGCCAGCATCACTCAAGGGTGTGATCAGGACAACATGCACTTGTGATGTGCTTTTTCTCATCTGCTTTAGATGATTTTTTAAAATGTGATTTAGACGCACCCTGGTGGCTCAGGTGCTTGGCCCCAGCCTGGGGTGCAGTCCATGTACAGCCCAAGGACCTAGGTTCAGGACCCAGGCCAGGGGGACAACTTAAAATAAACAAATAAACAAATAAATAAAATGCTTCTTCCTCCTCTCTCATCCTTCCTACTTGCTGACTGGGGTAGGGACGGAATATGACAGGCTGTCACAGAGGGCGTTGCCATCTGGTCTGGCTGGAAGGTACTGACTGGTGGCTCTTCCCCACTGGGGTCTTCTGGGTTCTGTGCAGGCCTTTACCCTGGCAGGCCAGTCTCCTCTCAGGATGGAGCGTCCCACTTCTGTGAAAGCAGCTTCTGGTGGTTTCGCTCTCCTGTGTTGTCCCTGAGAAACACAGGCTCATTCTTGCTGTCCTGTTGCTGCAGCTTAGCCCAGGGCGAAGGCCGTGTGCGCCCGGCCAATGAAGCCTCAGCGTCACAGCCATCACTTGCAGGGGCCTGGCCAAGACCAACGCATCTGATTTCTTCTTCCTTAAAGAGCATCTCCTGAGCTGGTGCAAGCTTCAGGGCTCCTCCAGACCCAGACCCGTTCTTATTCACAATGTGGGTCCTTTCCTCTCTGCCCTGGGGTCCTTAGTCACAGCCCCATCTTTACACTCCACAGATCTGTGTCTCAGGCTAGTCCCCGGGACTCCCACACCCAGAGACACGGACAGAGGTCTCCTGAAGTTTCTCCCTGGGTTCTATTCACCAAGACAGAATTCTCTGTCGACCCCCTTGTCACCAACTGAAACATCTTTCTCCACCTTCTTGATCCTTCATGGGACTGGCGACTGCTCTCCAGTCTCCTCACCGCTGCACTGCAGCACTCCTGAATTTGGACTGAAGTTTCCAATTTACCATCTGGCTGCCCATCAGTCTATTTTAAACAGAAGCATGACATCACGGATTGCTTGAGCTAGTTATGGTCTGGTTGAACGCACCCGAAAATAAATACACTACAATATTGCAATAGACCATGAAACAATTAGAATTTAAAATGCTTGTCCATATGCTATCAGAAATCATTGCTGGTATCACCGCTGGTGAGGGCACCATCCTCTGGGAACCGCTGGGTCCGCAGGGTAACCAGGTGGGTCTTTGAGTGAAAACACACCGCAGGGTAACAACTGGTTGTCTAGGAGAGCGACAGCATCGCTCGGCCTGATTGAAGCAGATGTAGAGCCTTCTCTAGCAGATCAGTAAGGAGTGGCAGGGTGGGGGACACTCACAATGGAGGGAAGCTGAGATAAGTGAGGATAAGGGGAGGGAGGGTTGATCAGATACAAGGCTGTCTAATGGTTAGTGTTAACCTACTGAGATAATGTGCACCCTTTCCCCTTCATTTCTTGTCACTCAGGCTTTAGGATAGGGGACCCTGATATCACCTGGGAGGATTCTTAGACTCCGCCCAAATTATCTGGCTGTATGGAGGGGAGCTTATTATTGGAATAACCTAACAGAGTCCTTACCTTCTCCCTTGGTTCCTCTAAGGGACACCACATTCTTAACATCAGTTAACTGTTGCTGTGTAACAAATATCACCATAACTTCGGGTCTTGGAGTAACACATTATTTCTAATGAATCTACAGGATGACTTGGCAATTCTGCTGATCTTGGGTGGACTCACTCATGCTTCTGGGACCAGTGAGGGGAAGAAGGCAGCTTTGTTAATGTAGCTGGAGTCCCTCACATATAGGAGTATTGGTTGGGTGTAGGCTGGCCTAGGATGCTTAGAACATCTCTTCTGAGTCCTTCAGAAGTTTCGCTTAAGCTTATTTGCATAACAGGCCTTAGGGTTCCAAAAGACTGAGTGGAAGCTACAAGGTTTCTTGAGGCCTAAGCTCAGAATGGCACAATGTTATTTCTGCTCCATTCTGTTGACCAAAATAAGTCACAAGTCAGCCCAGTAGGGTGGGAACATGGCCTCCACATTTTAATAGGGAAGCTACAAAGCAACATTTCAAAGGTGTGGCAGAGAGAGATGAAGAATTAGGGCCAGGTTTGCTTCAGCCTCTTATCTCACAGTCTATAAGCAGAAGTGCTGTGAAAACTTCCAGCTGCCACTGGTGAGAGCTAGTGATCATCACTTCTTCACCACACATGGGGCCCTGTGTCATGCATTCTGCAGTGTGGGAATCACCTTTCACCCCAGGTAGAAGGCAGGACTTATGTGAACGATGCTGAGACGGAGCCACAGAGTGGAGGGTTCTATAGCGCAGTTAGTCATTCTGGATAGAGCAGCCAGAGGGCAGGGTCTTGGGGGCCCCAGGCCTGCTGGTGGGTGGTGGAGAGCCACCCACAGCCTGGCGAGAGCCTGCCCAGATTTGGAGACCATGCCAACACAGTCAGCCAGGGGGAAACAAGATTGCCAGAAGAAACTGGGATCCATCTCCCGGTCTCGAGATGTCCTGAACAAGGAAGGACTTTGGGCCAGATGGTGTTTTTTATCTTCTATTCCAATTGGTGGCTAAGGCTTTGGAAGAGAAAGGAGCATATGGGAATTGAACAGCTGGCTAAATAGATGCAATCGAAGAACAAGATTTGGTTTTCTGGACCGTGACTTCAGATGGGTTCTTGGCGAGGACCTAATATTAACAATCTTAATATCATGCATTTGTATTGGACTTAGCTGTTTAAAAATGATTTTTGTTGATAGGCAGTTTCAGTTTCATCCTGTGCTAACGGGTGTTGAAGGAGGGAGGGCTTTTACCCCATTTCACAGATGGAGTCTGGGAGGAGGGGTCCGCTGTCTGGGATCTTCTGGTTGGTGGGGTCAGGAACAAGTCTGAAATCCAAAATCAGCGCTCATTTTACTATTCACATGCTTCTAATGAAAATGGTTTGGAAAAACATTTTCCACTTTTTTGTGACCCACAAAAAAAAAAAAATTTTTTTAACTGTGATTCAGTATACATTTATGTCTACATCTATATGATCTATATCTACATCTATATATCTGTGGTGTGTGTGTGTGTGTGTGTGTGTGTGTGTGTGTGCTGTTTGTGAAAAAGAATACCAAAGGGCCAGAACCAAATAACCAGAAAGTAGCCCTATGTGCCTGGGTGTCTATGGATAGGGTCTGGAGAAGGGGGTTAGTCCTGTGCCCTCCGTGTGTCCAGCCTGCTGTCCCACCCCAGGGCGACAGGGAGGCCCAGATTCCAAGCTCTGATCCCACGCCCCTTTCCCTGTTTCCTCTCCATGCACCTGCCTGCTCTCATGTCCAGTGTTAGAGTCCCTAGGCTGCCCGCTCCTGCCCGATGGTCACACTCTAGACCGGGATGACTGCTGTTGTAGCCTCCCTCTGGCCCTGTAACTCACTGGTGGAGTTCGCGTCCCAGCAGTGGGTTGCGGTCCACACACCTTGACCTGTCTTGGCTGCTGGGGCAGCCTTCTCACAGCCCACCTTTCCCAACAGGGCGCCAGGGACATGACCCAGTCTGGCAGACCTAGCATCCGGTTCCCCTGGACAAGTTCGCCCTCCCCACCCAGGCGGGGCAAGTCGGCTGGAATCTGAGTACCAGGTGTGTGGGCGTCTGTGCCCACCAGAACGGGACCCGTGGGATCCCACCGTGTGCTGCTTATAGACGCCCAGTGTGCGTGCGGGAACCCAAGGATCGGCCCCAAGGGCAGGAGGAGGGGCAAGCCCGTGGCAGCTGCGCACTGGCAGGGCGCCCCCCCCGCCACCGCCGTGTCCAGCGGCGCCGTGCGGCATCGGCGCCACCTCACCGCTCAGGCGTCATCACTTCTGACCCCCAGTCAGTTTCCGACTTGTCTTCCCTGGTTGGGTGGGCGCATCCCGGCGCCTGACACCAACTGCAGAGCTAACGTGGCAGGGTCAGATGGGGCCAGACTTGGAGGGGGCTCTCAGCCCACACCCTCGCTGAAGGGGCCTTTGCCCTGCCGGGGTGACCCCAGCACGGCGGGCGAGGGCTGTGTGGGCACCTTCCCTGCGGCCGGCCGGATGGAGACCAGACACCGTCTTCAGCAGACGGGGAGCCCGAGGTCACGTGACCTGCTCTGGCCTCAGCTCCCTCTGTCGTGGGGTGAGGCTCTGGTGTCCCCCCGAGAGTGGTGGCACTTCAGAGACGCGTTGAAGAGTCACGAGCCAGCTCGGAGACGCTCGACTCCCACAGTGAGAATGTGTTTCCCTACAAATTATCTCTCAAGTCTCCTAATGGCTTCAAGGAGCGTGACTTGATTGGGCGCTAGAATGTTTTATCACCTTTGTGAGACTCGCTAATGTCTCTTCTTCTAACAAAGAGCGGGTAGGCTTGGAGCTGAGAGTCTTGCCAGGCGCTATCAAATTAGGCTTTAATAACGTTATTTTGACTTCATTATGTTTTCTTGTACTCGTATGACAGAAAATGAGACTCCTTTCCATTTATGAAGTGATGTAAAGTTTCCTATTAGGTATACACTAAATATAAATGAAAGAAATACAAAAAAAATTAGGTAGAAATGAAAACTTAACTAAGATTTGAGAAAACATAACTTTGAGAAAGTCTGGATAAGAGAGGAGGGAACAGTGGAAGGGGTCCCCAAGTTGTAAGGATGTGGGGGGCTGCAGTCTAGTTAGTGCCTTTCCACTCCTCCAGGAGTCCAGCTGGGCATCCGGGATCATGCCCAGGTGCCCCTCAGCCCTCCCTGCTGCCCTGCCGCCAAGTCCGGGGGCAGGGGCACACTCAACGGGGGCGGGGGGGGGGTCAAGACATGACTCTCTGGTTCTGGGACCACGAAGCTGCATCGATGATTGAGTTGAAAGCCAATGAAGCTGTGGCTGGGGGCAGGAGGACCAAAGGAAGTGCCCATTTCCTCCGAATCCTGGGGCGCATGACTGGTTCTGGCAGAGCGCCCAGTCTTGCCGGTTCACTCTCTCAGTGAGAATCTTGGTGATTGTGGAGGAGCGCTACCCATCACCTTCTGAAATACAGACTCTGCCCAGACTTCCCTCATGTCGTAACTGGGACAGTTTTGGTGCTGAGACAAAGGTTTGGTTCATCTAACCAGGAACCTGTTGGCTATTTACCCAAAGCTATCCTTCCATCTCCTCTGTTGTTTTCTGAGTTTTTAGACCCTATGCCTATTATTGGGGGGTCCATGCTTCTCCAGGAAGTCCCAGGGAAGGTGGACCTTAAGTCATTCATTATAATTCTATTTCCCTAGCTGGTGGTTGGCTTAAGGAGAAGCAAATAGCTTGATTCTGGTCACTGAGATGTGAGCTTGCCTGTGATGTCTGGAATCTTGGCAGCCTTCTTAGGTTCATGAGGAACATTGACATGAGGGAAATGTGCTGAAAATGACAAAGCAGAAAGGGGGAAGACTGGATCCCAGGACTCCTTATTGGGCGGAATAATAAAGTCTTTCTTTCTTTCTTTTTTTAAGGAAAGGTACAGGCAGGAATAAAGGCAAGTAGATAGGCAGGAGGAGAGAGGAGAAAGAAGCTGTATTTATTTTATTTAGCTGTGCATCTTGGTTGCTCACCCCACCCCAGAGAACCAGGTTCCTTGGGATGTATGTGGACTGCACTCTGGGTCTTTTAACCAAGTCACTTTATTTGGATTTTGGGCCATTTGCAGGTTAAAACAGCCCCATTGATACACAGGGTAGGAGGGGAGCAGCAGCCTTTGGGACCAGGAACCAACAGGTTCTCTGCCTGCAGCTCTTATTCCTCTTCAGTTCCCTCCTCAGAAAAGGCTGCTGCTTTCTTGTTTTCTTCCGTAGCCTGAGGGCATCAGGGTGGGTACAGGGAGCACATTTGACTGGAGGAGCTCTGGGATCTAGCTCCCGGGATCCCAGTAAGTGTGGACTCAGGTCCACTCCCCAGCCCAGCCTTTGGTCCCAGCACGTGGGTTCCAGCTCTGGCACACAGCCCAGCCTGGAAGCTTTTGTGTGTCCCGTACTCCCTGCATCCCATATGGCCTTCCTCCTTACCTTACTTCTCTGACACAGGGACAAGGCCAGGATGCCCTGGACCTGAATCTTCCTTTCTTCCTTCCTTCCTTCCTTCCTTCCTTCCTTCCTTCCTTCCTTCCTTCCTTCCTTCCTTCCTTCCTCCCTCCCTCCCTCTTTTTCCTAAGGAAAGGTGCAGGCAGGAGTGAAGGTGAGCAGGCAGTCAGGAAGAGTGAGGAGGAAGAAGCAATTTATTTATTTTGTATCTAATTGTTCACACTGGTTGTTCCCCCAGGCCCTGTGTCTTGAACCTAGGAACTTGGGATGTATGTGAAACTGCTCCCAGGGTGTGCTAGATGGCTAGGCCATCCGGGTGTGCTCTGAATGCTTCTTTTTATAGTGATTATTTTGAAACATGTCTTTATGGCATGAGGTTTTTCTATTTCCTATACATTACTACTGCTCCATTTTTGACTTCTTAAAAAATTAGTTTTTTTCTCCTTTGCTTTCATTATTTTTGTTTGTTTCATTAGGTATTGGGGTAGGACGCTCTGTGTTTCTGCTTTGTTTCACAATCATTACCTTAGTTTCTACCGGGCACCTTCTTGAGCAAGCCCCTTCCCCTGAGAACTGTGCCTACCTCAAGCAAAGTGGAGGTACATACCCTCCATCTCTCTCTTTTCTTTTTTAGTATTTTATTGGAGCAACTTTGTTTTGCAACTTAAACTCATTCGTGTAGATTTCCCCATTCCTCAGATATATGTCCACACACCCCGCTCTCCACAAGTCAAGTGCTCATCACCACTGTCCAGTGGGCTCCGCCACCACCTGCCCCCTCCCCAGCCCCCATCCATTCCTGACTTTGCAGCTCACAGTGAGCAGCCGAGAGACCCGAGTTCCCTTCCCAACACTAGGGGATGAAAGTAGCATGCCATTGACACCACCTGCCACGTTTCCTGTGCCCAGGGACCTCTAGCTATGAGTTAATGGGACATTTTCTATGTGTTTTTGCTTATAGTGAAACTCTATGAGTATAGCTCAGCATAAGCCTATTTATGGAAAACAGCTCAGTGCCACTGATCAGATCAAATCAGGACTTCAGTATCAGGCAGACCTGGGTTTGAATTCTGGTTCCGTGTTTTATTAGCTTTGTCTGCAATTGTTCTGTGGGTTCTTACATAATTAAGAGACAGCATGTGGGCAGATTATGTCTTCTCTCCAAATCTCAGATTCTTTTTCTATAAAATGGAGAAAATACTAGTTCTCTCAGTGCTTAGGGAGGGTTAAAAGAGATGATGCTTATAAAGTGCCTGACACAAGGCTCGGCATATATCGCAGTCAGGAATGGTTGTCACTATTTAGAGCAAGACCTAAAGAAATGCAACCCTCTAGTACACTTCTGCCCATAACTCATTCATTTACAAGTCTGTCAATGATCATGCTTAATTCAGTTTCCTCACAGATTCAAACAAAAGGAACAAGGTGCCTGTAAGTGTCCCCTCTACCCCAGTCTGGGTCAGAAAACAAGCTGCTCATCAGACTCAGAGCTGTGCCGGCAGCTGAGAAGCCCTTGCTTCTAGCAACAAGTGTTCACAACTGAGTCCACCCTTGTCTTCTCCCCAGGACTCCCTCTTTCAGCTGCCCTATCCCATCAGTAATTTCCTCATTGCCCCAGTTTCCCATTTCAGAAGATGCTGGCCCCCTCTGTCCTCTCCTGCATCTACTGTGATGCCCTCCTCTGGGCCACACAGCTCCCTCTCCCAAGTACATAGCTTTGCTCCCTGGTTGGGTTTTAGGACAGGGTCCAGGCCTTTTCTCTCCAGCCCAGGGCTAGACTCTGTTGGTGCTTGTTGACTGAAAATACCTCCGACTCTCATGACTATCTGATTCAAATAGTTTCCTTTACTCTTCACCCTCTCCCTTCTCATTTCTTCCTAGCGCTCATTACTATTCGATGTGAAATGTTTACCATCTGTTTGTCGAGGGCCTGTTTGGGGCCAAGCCTAAGCACCACAAGGACAGAAGCACCATCTGTCTGGTTTCTGCTCTATCCTGCCACCTGCAAGATTTGTGAGCACATAGTAGGTCTTCAGTAAGTATGCCTTTAATGAACAGTCCCCAGAAAGCCCACCTCTGTGGACCTCTGGTTACTTATTGCAAATTGGATTCCTACAGGGAGTCAAAAGGTTTGTTAGCATGAATGTATACACTTCATTGAATGGAACAAAGTAGGGCCAAAGGAGAAAGGGAGGGATAGAGTAACAGAGACCACACGCGTGCACACACATGCACACACACACACACACACACACGCACACACAGTACACATGCGCAGAATTGTACCTATTAATTGTATCTAGTGACAAGCCACCAGGAGTCAGTTCAATACCTTTTTACCTGTCTGATGGCCTAATCAAAGTCTGCCTTCCTTAATCCTGCTTACCATCCCTCACATTGATCCCAAACCAGAGAAGAGAGACCAGCGCAGCCCGGGGGCACAGAGAATGCAATTAACAGCCCTGTGGCTTCATTTCAAAGCTGTCACCCAGCAGTTTGCCCTAACATTGCAGATTTTTTCCTTTCCTCTGGGCTATTTCTCTTCTCACCTTTCCCTTCTGCAATTCATGTTTTGAACAGTAAGCAGGCCAAGAACTTATAAAAAGAAACTATGGGATTTACACAAGGGATTCCCAAACTTTTGAAAGTCATAGAACCTCAATTTTTTTAAAAGAACTTCATGACAATTGGAAACTTTAATGTTATATTTAGAGGTAGCAAATCTTCACTGGGAAATTTCCATTCACAGCAATCCTACAGTGTTCAGAGAGGTAAAGTCTGTTGCTAGAGGTCACACAGCTAAGCCACAGAGCTGGCATTGGAACCCAAGTCTTGACTCCCCACACAGACTTCAGGCCTCCTGCAGTCACGATTGCTGCCTTGGCCACGGAGCATGTTTGCAAGGCCTCTGTGCTCTCATACACACATGCCCAGGACTCCTGGAGGATGGGTGGCAGAGGTGGGGCTTCCATCACAGGCACCCTTCCTGGCCAGTCCAGAGGGACCCTGAATTCCTCTGGTTCCTTTCAAGCCTCATTCACAGTGTCAGACTTTTTTTTTTTTTTTTTTTTTTTAAGTTACTGATATTTATTATCTCTGGTTCACAATGCTGTATTCATTTTTTTTTTTTTTTGCTACATTCATTTTTGAATACTGATGTTGTATCTAAATCTGTATTTCTCACCGCACCCTCTCTCAGAGTTTCAGTGTCCTTTACCCCGACCTTTTACCCTCTTTACATCCCTCCCTCGTCTTCTCTCACTGGCAGTCATCATCTTGTGTCCTGAGAGTTTTTGCTGGGGTTTATCTCTTTGTTTGTTTCATTTCATTATACTCCACCTGTGAGTGAAACCATCCTGTATTTCTCTTTTTCTTTCTGATTCATTTCACTTGATATGACATGATCCCTTCCAATTCCATCCGGATTGTTATAAGGACACAATTTTATTTTTTTAAGCAACTACATAGAATTTCACTGAGTATATATACCGCAGCTTCGATGGCCAACAAGACACCTGAAAGATGCTCTGCATCACTCATCATCAGAGAAATGCAAATAAAAACCGCAGTGAGATATCACCACACACCAGTGAGAATGGCCTATATCCAAAAGACTGGAAACAGCAGGTGCTGGAGGGGGTGTGGCAAAAAGGAACCCTCCTACACTGCTGGTGGGAGTGTAAATTGGTGCAATCTCTTTGGAAAACAGTGTGGAGATTCCTCAAACAAATAAAGATGGCTCTACCGTTCAATCCAGCACTCCCACTCTTGGGCATCTATCCAGAGGATACAAAATCTCTCATCAGAAAGAAATCACTTGCACCCCTATGTTCACAGCAGTACAATTCGCAATAGCCATGCCATGGAAACAGCCTAATTTCCTAACAGATGACTGGGTCAGACTTTGGACAGGGACTGGCTATTGGAACTGGGTCTCAGAGAGGTTGCGGTGCTTTGGCTGGGCTGGCTCTCAGATGTCCATACAACCCCATGAGTCATCTGGGTGGGACAAGGGGGTAGGGATTGGTCTGTGGATGGAGAGTCATCCCAGATTCTTTTAAATGAAATGAATTGGGGGCGGGGGGTCAGGGGGTGGAAACACGAGAGACATGAGGTGGAGTCACCAAGAGATGGTTCAGCCGAGATGGGTGGGCATGAGGCCCAGAGCCAGTGTGGATGTCAGACAGAGCGTCAGCATGGGTCTTTCTGGTGGCTGCCTTGACAGCCCAGAATGAGCTCCAGGGTCGGCTGGGAGATGCCTGTGACCAGTCCAGGGCCCTCCTGGGCAGCAGCTGGCAAGGCAGTGCTCCAGACCAGCCTTCCAGTACTGCTGTCCAGCCCCCACTCAACCCCGGCCTGAAGGCTAGGGCTCAGCCTGGTACAAGGTACTTTGCAGGCACTGTGGGAGTGGGGGTGTGGGGGGTGCACAAGCAGGGCTGGGGGTCTCAGGCACATGGCCATGGTGTCGAGGACCTCTGTCATCAGAAGGATCCCACTATTGCTCTGGAGAGAACACCCACCTTCATTTGGAAGGGTTTATGTGCATGCTGTGAGCAGGATGGAGACCTTCGCACATTTGCTGCCAGGACCTTGTCTGAGTTCTTTAACTTCTCTCCCTGTCCCATGAGGGCTCCTGGGGCCTCTGTCAGTGGTCTCCTGCTTCTTCAGGTCCTGTCAGCCCGTCAGAATGCCAGTAGCACTGAGGGTAGGAAGGGTGCAAGGGGATCGCAAGGGTGAAAGGCAAAGGAGCAATCAGTTTCTCATTACAGAAGAAGCATACCGATACACTCTAAAACAATAAAGGATTCCAGCTAAGCCCAAAGTCTCCTTTGACCAAATTCTCACCTTGGTGCATGTCCCAGACTAATTATCCTAGAAAGTTGATGAGTTTCCTTCCAGACTGTTAAAAATGCTTTTCCATGCTGATGCATGCTGATCTAGGTCCCGTTCTTAAGTTACTACACAATATTCTACCGCGTGATTGCAGAACATCGTAACCATTCCCTGGTCGATGGGCATGCGGTTCTGCCAATGCCCATGAATGGCATCTGGGAAGATGCCTCCTCACGCACCTGGCTGGGCCTCCTTGGGGGCCCCCACTCACACCCAGAAGCGGATGCCGAGTCCTGAGGCACACACACGTACACAGGGCATGCGAGCAAGCGGTTTCCTCAATAGCCCAGGATAACATCAAAGCAATTTTTGTCAATACGTGGGTGAAAAGACAGTATCTCATAGTTGATTTAAAATACATTTCCTTGATTCCTAGTAAGGTTTAGCATCTTTGCTTCTGTCAGTTGGCTTATCTATTTCCTCTTCAGTGAATTCATATCCTTTGGCCACATTCCTATTTGGTTGCTTATCTCTTCTTATTAATGTGATGTGTTGTTTATACATTCTAGACACTCCAGGGTAGATTTCTCTGTGGAGAGCAGCATGTTGGAAGCCTGTTAGACCACGTAACAGGACCAGCTGTGTGGGGCTCATCTCTAACCAGAATACCTGTGCTCTTCTTGACTGACAGCTGTAGTTTCTCCACTGAAAAATGGTTTTGGTGGAAGTGAGGGACATAGTAAGCCCTTACTGGAGCAAATAGCAATTTCCTGCTTGAATCCACCCGTAAATGGATTCCTTATTAGGGAGGAACGTTACGCAGCTGGCTTCTTGCGTGAGGAACGCAATAGCGAGCACCCAGATGCACACGCGGAAGGCAGAGGACAAGTATCAGTCTTCGCACTGGGAGCAGGGGCCTCCACACACGCTCTTCAGTGCTGAACATCGTGGAGGTGGTGTGGCGTCAGGAAAACACTGAAGCTCTCTCTCAGGGCTCTCTAACATCACAGAGGGGCCACTTCCCCATCAAAGGAGGCTCCAGCAAGCCCAGAGGAGCCTCCTGACTTAGCACTGGAAAGGGAGGCAGCCTCCCAGGAGATTTAATGTCTTCTGCTCATAACTTCTCCTCTTGGGAACAGGACTTGGAAGCAGAAATGTGCCTGCAACTTGTTTGGGGGGAATGCGCTCCTCTCAGAGCAACGTGTGGGAAGCAGAGAGGTAGGGAAGGAGGATGGAGAGCTGAGTAGGAGGATGGAGAGCTGAGTTTAGGGAGCGGTTGGGCTGCAATGTAACCTTGACTCAATTTGACTGTATTTGCCCAGACGTGGAGCTTAAAACGGGCTTCGTATTTGTCCCAAAGTCTGAGAGTGAAAGGGCTGAGACTTTTCCCTCCACAGGGTCTAGGAAAGGATGGGGTCTATACATATATTTAAGGTATTTTTTGCAAGGAAATGACTTTCATGGTTGTGGGGCGGACTAGCTACCTCTGAAACCTGTGTATATCCCTTGCTGGTTCCATTTCTCTAGTGGAATTTGACAGATACAGATGAATCATAAGAAATTCAACTTGGAGAAGTGGGGTTATGAACATTTGTGCTCCCCTCTGAATAGACAATTTTCTAAGACAGGGTAGGTGAGGACAATCACCACGCTCCTGAGCAGAACAGACCTAGATGTCTAGACATCTGTGGGGTGAGCAAAGATGACCAAGATCACAGCTCGAGATAGCATAGTCAGCATCAGAGTTGTCCAAACACAGATCACCAAGCACGTGAAGATCAAGGACACATGGTAGAAGTCAAGATGAAGATGGAATATTGACCCAAACATGACTGGTGAAAAAAAAAAAAAAAAAAAAAAGACAAATCACAGAGAAAAGGGTTAATGTCCATATTTCCCCAGGACCTAGGTGGCCATTGCTTTCTCATGAGGACAAAGCCAGAGAAGATTTGCTGTCAAAGAAGCGAACATAGTTGGGCCAAGAACATAGTTGTTGAGGGCAAAACTAGTGAAGACAGTGTAGACAGGACATCACTGACTGAGAACATGCCTTGGGGACATGCAGACAGTCCAGCAGTGTAGATGGCCATGCAGGGTACTCATGGCCATTGTGTCCTTGGGGGAAGGTTGTCCTTGAGATGCGCAGCATATGTGGTTGTGCTGTGGTTATTTTTCTTATTTATCTGAGAAGCTATTTCTGTTCATTAAAACCTAGTTACTTGTTGTATCTAGCCAGCATCCTGGAGTGCTCGCTTGGTTAATTTAAGCAAGCAGAGCTTTGACGAAGTAATTTTATTGTCCTCTGGGATTGGCCAGCTTATGCCAAACCTCACTCTTTCCGTTGAAATGGAGTTAATTTTCGCTGAAATTGCTTCTTAGCAGACAAACACATTCCCCATCATTGAGGGCTTATGCTTCTGCAGCTCTATTATTCCTTAATTTACACGCCTGGGCAATATAGGCCCCATGCCCGACAGAGAGACTCCCCTGCAGTGTGGAAGGAGGCACAAGTGGGGAAGCAGTGTACAACCCCACATGCTTGCATAGTCATTTGTCACTACTCATTCGAATAGTCTACATAGATGGAGCTACTGTGTGCCCAGCTCTGTGCCTAGGACAGCAAGATGACGCAAGGAGGAGAGAATGTGATCCCTGTCTTCAGATAACTTAGCAGATCAGATGTGAGATTTAGACATGACACAGGAAAAAAAAAATAACTCAGACTTTGGCGCTGGCTCAGGACATGGGAGAATGGACCCACTTTCTGATGGGATGTGAAGAGTGGATTCCAAAAAAGAAGGGAATTGTCCTTGGAGGGGACCCACTCCCCTGAAGCTTCTGGTGAACTCGAAGGGGTGGGCAGAGGTGGGATGCACTGGGTGAAGGAGTCCACTAAGCATAATGTACTTCAAGAATTGATCAGTCAGGGGCCTAGGCCACGATGGGACCAAGGCCAGTATGACTAGGTAGCATCTGAGCCACTATCAGTATCAGCATCTGTCAATGCTGAGGTCATGGTAGAGGGAGGCCCAGCTGGACCTTACAACTGGCGCCATGGCCAGCACCATGGAGAGCTCCCGTCGGCGCTGGGCCAGGTTGCTTCCACAGCCCGCAGGCGTAAATAGTTAGATCCCAGTTGTGCAAGGAGAAATGCATAAGCCCATACTCTTTAATTCAGTCTTGGCTAGAAAATATAACTGAAGCAGGAGCTATGGACTTTGCCTTGCAGCTAATGATGAACCTTGAAAAAAAAAAAAAAAGGAAATCTGTTGACACAGATGCTTTGAGAAGACAAGCAATAAGCTAGCCATTACGTCTTGTTAGATGGATTAGGTGAACGCTGGGGAATATTTGCATACCAATTACCATAAAATTTAAGTTCAATCTATACTTATTTTATGTCTTGTCTTCAGAAAGTTGCGTTTCTGTCTACATCTGTTTGCTAAGAAGATCAATTTCCCTGTAATATTGAAAATTTTGTCATAATAGTTTCAGAAAGTGTTGACTTATAATATTGAGATTAAAAATGCTTATTAGAAAAAACTGCATTTGTTAAAGTGTTTGTACAAGGAAAGTGTTTATGTGAATTTATATATTTACCTTGATTATAGTTAACCCACTATTTTCCACACTAGTCCAGCAAACTGAAGTCAACTGAAGGTGTATAAGATAGTATGGAGTTCCTTACTGTTTGAAGACACATTAAGATACAGACTTCCATATAAAATATACTTACAAGTACAATGAAGTGACTCTAACATATTAACTTTTAATCCAATGCTTTATCTTTGTTAGAGGGGGGCATATATGTGCTTAACTCCAGGATCCAAATACCCAAATGATCACAAATGATCTTGCCCCAGACAGATGCAGGGACCTCCTCTCCT